>SJYQ01000535.1:827402-915654 GCA_006410935.1 Redunca redunca | reverse complement strand
TTGTTTTCTATATCTGTGAGTCTGTTTCTATTTCATAAATAAGCTCACCTGTGTCATATTTTAGATTTCGCTTCTGGAGTTTTTATGACGAGTCACATAGTTTAAAGCAATATAATGCCAGTGAGCGTTTGTACTAAGTCACTTCAGTCGTGTCTGACTCTGCAACCCTGTGGACCATAGCCCACCAGGCTCCTCTGTCCATGGGATTCTCCAGGCAAGAATACTAGAGTGGGTTGCCACGTCCTCTCCCAGGGGATCTTCCTGGCCCAGGGATCGAGCCCTTGTCTCTTACGTCTCCTGCATTAGGCAGGTTCTTTACCACTAGCGCCACCTGGGAAGCCTCAATATAATGCCTAGGCACTCGATAAACTTTGTTTTCTTTCCTTCCTTACAGCACCCAAATTGTGGTAAGACCAACCCATAAGATTTCACTGGGGTGTACAAAAGGGAACTGACAATAAGAAAGCACACACCATTTATGTGCCATTTGTCTGAAATGACCTCAACTAGCTGATCCCCTTTCCTGAGACTTCCAGCACACTTTCCATCCCTGGGCAGAAAGTGGCCCCACACAGAAAGCTCAGGCTTGCTCTTCAAGCTGCCAGGAACATGACTCTAAGCTAAAGCCCCAAATAATTCCATTAGTCACATTCCAAAGCGCTAAGCAGAAACAAAAAGAAATCAAAATTAACTTCAATACCTATAGTGACAGCAGCAATTAAGGTGACAAGATTATGGGAATCATTGCCATCACGGAGATTTTTGCCTGAGGGGGAAAATAACCAGGACTATAGAAGAGCTGAGAAACAGAAGAACTTTAGTTGTGGGATGATGAAACCCACTGTTCACAACATGGACCACCAGCCCTGGGGAGATTCAAAAGAGGCATTTCTTCACATCATCAGGATGCATTCTGTACCTACCACGTGCCAAGATTTTTAAGTTATTTCCTCTGTTTCTCACGACAACTCTACAAGAGGTTTTATTGTTCCTGTCTTACAGATGAATAAACAGTCATAGAAAGTTTCAATAAATTACCCAAGTTCATGTTGATGGAAAGGAAGAGAACCAAGACTGAAATCAAGGTCTTCCTCAACAGAGATCCACCCCATGACTATCCCACCACGCCGTCACTTTAGATAATCAGATAACATCAATCTTATTCTCCAGGCTTTTTTTTTTAATTGGGTTGCACCAGATCTTAGTTGCAGCTTATGGGATCTAGTTCCTTGGACAGGGATCGAACCCAGGCCCCCTGCATTGGGAGCACGGAGCCTAAGCCCCTGGACCACCAGGTGGTTCCCCAGGTTTCTTCTGGATCTGTGCTCCACGTGCTAGGAAACACACCAAGGCTGTTGGATGGAATTGGAACACTGCATGAGTTGCCCATTTGTTTCTCTTTCTGCTTTCTGGTTTGTGCCACTGCAAGAGATGGCTAAAGAACTCCAGTGCAATTATGCAAAACAGACCCAAGCGTTAGAGAACATCCTGCTCTGAAATCCCAGGAAAGGTAAATTACATCTTGCTGTGCAGAGTGACAAAAACAATCATTAAAGTCCGCAGGCCTGGCCAGAGGGAGTTCAAGCAGCCCTGAGAAGCTCTTTGTGATTCTGCCATCTGGTCCCCTCTCCCCAGAATGGTGCCCTTCTGGGTGTTTTATATATCCTTATTGATCCCCTCCATGGAGGCCCAGGGTAGTGGAGAAAGCAAGCTGGCCTGGAGAAAACTTGCTTTTATCAGAATAATAATGAGTGAATGGCTTTTCCAGGCTAATTATATCACTCAGGCCAATTTGGGGGCAACTGTGAAGGCTTTTAGAGCAAGGAAGCAGGGATCATTACCAAGTCTTCTCTGTGTACGGAGGAGGGCAAATAAATAATAAATGACAATAATAATAACACCCATCACTAAAATGTGGTGTGTTTTACAGTCTGCAATACCTCCCACCAAACACATTTTGATTTCTAAGCCAGTAGCCTTGTTTTCTGCAGTCTCGAGAGAAACTCAGAGGAGGCAGAGAGTCAGAACTGGTTTTAGTAACTTGGAAAATTGTATTAGATTCATGTCAAGAGGCTCCTCTGGTGAGATCAATGTAATAGCGCAATCCTGTCTTAATGGAACTCACTATAGTCTGCATCTGTGTTTGTTGCAGAAAGCCTTGTGCTCTGTCTGTGGCAGCGAGCCATTGAACTCCTTTTTTTCAGAACCCTTTTAAAAATGATGCCCATGGCAAATAGCTCCCCAGACCATTGCCCACTAGCCAGATGTTGAACAGTCCAAGTCATCTGTACACAGAACTCAGAGACACAAAAGCTTTGATAAGAAAGATATGGTAGATTAACAGGGACATTCAAAGACTTAGCTAAAACACAGATAAAATGAAAGGCAAATGAGTAAACACTAGAACGTTAAAGCCATTCTGTCTTAAGAATCAATCCCCCTGATGAAGAAGAGAATAGAGATTTATCAAGTTGCTTATTCATTCATTCACTCCATCATGCATTTACTCAACCACTACCTACTGAGACCCTACTGTGTTCCAGGCACTGTTCAAGGTGCTTGGGGATATCAATTAGCAACAATAAAAAGATAAAGGAGTTTCAACAGATATGTGCGGGGAGAGGGTGCAATAAAAGAATAATAATAAGCCAATTATACAGTATGTTTGAAGGTGGTGAGTGCAGTGCAAAACAAAAAGGAAAGCAAGTGAGGGGAGGTTGGGGGTGTCATGAGGAGGAATGCTGAGATTTTAAATAGGATTGTCTCACAGAAAAGGAATCTTTGAGCAAAAGACTCAGTGGAATTAGATGGCTGATCTGTATAGCAATGGGAGAGTCTTATGATGGAAGTGTGCTTGGCTTGATTAAACAGAAACAGAGAATACAGTGGGATCAGAGAGGTTATGGGGTAGAGAGTGGATCATATATGATCTTGTAGGCCACTTTAAAGGATTCCCTGGTGGATCAGTGGTAAAGAATTCTTGCCTGGGAAGTCCCATGGACAGAAGAGCCAGGTAGGCTCCATCATATCATCATCATCATCAACAAACCATCATCATTGCCACCACAATCACCATTATCATCATCGTCACCATCATCACCACCACCACCACCACCACCATCAACATCTTCACCAGTCATCATCATGCCATTCTCATTTCATAGATGAAAACAGAGACTCTCAGAGAGGGGAAGTAATTTCCCAAAGTCAAGGTCACCCTAACGAGAAGGTACAGAGCCAGGATCCTACTAGGAAATTGCTGAACTGACATGATTAAAGGGATTTTCTGCCCCCAGGTATGTTCCCTGTAGAAGCTTTCACTGGATTCAACATTTTCCTCTTAGCTCTTTCCCCATTACCAGCAGGTTCCTCCGGGGCAATGATCTCTGACAATAGCAAAATAGCATCACCTGGAGCTCTTGTTGCAGATGCAGAATCACCAGTCTCATCCTGATTCAGGAAGTTTGAAAGGTCTAGGAATCAACATTTTTGTTAAGGAGCCTGAATGATTCCTGGATCAGGCATTCCAGGACCAGAACCAGGTAGGTATTCTGAGAAATAGCAATCTTAGTGTCAAACTCCTGAGGGTGGGTGAGTTTACCAGATGTTTCCTTTTGGGACAAGGACTCAACCATAATGAGAGGATCAGTAGTAGGAAGACTGCTAGCTAGGCTGGGGAGATTCCCATGTCTGAATAATCCCTTAACCAAGGTCCAGAGTAGTGAGCAAGACTGTGGTCAAGTCTAGGTCTTTGAAGACTAAACTTCATGTTTACCTCCTGCTTCCTGATCTAAGAAAAAGTTCTTTTCCAAGGCTGTTTGTTTCTTAGGTGCCCAGAATATTTTAATGATATTTGTTATTTTCTGATTGCAAATATAATGCATGGTTATGGTGGAAATTACCACAATGCATATTGAAAACAAGTTGTTTTCAGTTCCTATCCCTCCAGGGTAACTACCAATAAATTTTGTATATTTTCATATCACATTTTTCCTCCCCCTTTCTCTCTTTCTCCCCTAACCTCTTTGAACTTTTGTTTCCATTTCTGTTATATGGGGATAAAAATACCTACCCTTGAGGGTTATATAATGGATGCTTAAGAAATTATATTATACCTACTGTTATTCAACCTTGATTGTGTTTATTTTTTCCACTGACATTCTATAATGAGTATTTTCCATGTTTCATTAACCACTCTTCAAAAACATGACGTTTAATGGCTGCATAATACCCCATCATTTAATGAACTATAATTTACTTAACTATTCTGTTATGGAGCATTGGAGTATTTTCTAATATTTTTCTATTAGAAATAACACTGAGTCTTTCAATGTTTTCCTACTCCTCTGCTTTTCATAGGATAGACTTCCAGAAAAGGTATTAAAAAGACAGAGGGTATAAATATTTTAAGGCTTTTCATGTATGCTGCCAAATTATTTTTCCAGGGGGGAGAAAGTGTATACTCCTAATACCACCACCAGCATTAAAAATTACCTGGAATTTAACGCTTAGGTCAGAAATGAATATGTGTCAGCGTAATAATTGGTGGGAGTCATGAAGAGGAAAAATAAAATCTATGAGAGATCTTTAAAATTACCTTGTCTTCTGGGTGTACACAGTGCAATCAGATCTGTAAGGGAGGAGCCTCAGAAATCCTGATCATTTTCTAGCCACTGCTCACTTTTTCTAAGAGACCTGCATTAGTGAAAAGACATCATTTCTCATTGGCAAGTTTCTAATATTAGTCCCTATCTTGAAAAATCTTCCACTCTTCTGGTCCCTATTGCTAAATCCCAATCATCCTTAACGGGATTGATAATTGTGGCAATTGCACAGAATGATTGCTACCTGCAAAGGCAATCACTTCCGACGCCTGCAGAACTGATGAGCAATTCATTATCAAGCATTTAATTGCTGTAAACCTGGGAGGAAAAGGGATTTCTCGTACAACTTCCAGGATTTCAGGCATCAACCCTGCTTGGCTCCAAATTGGCTTTCATGAATGGAAATCTGAAGTCAGGCTGTGGCAAGAGGCTAATTACACAATGGAAAGTACAATAGAAATATTTGCATAACCTGTCTTGAACTTGCCATGTTAACTTTCAATGGGATGCTACCTCCCTGAATGGAATAGAATCTTCTCGGATGATCCTGGCACAAACCCATCACTTGTTTCAATCAGATATACAAAAATAGGATTTCCCTGGTGGTCCAGTGGTTAAGACTGCACTTCCAATACAGGAGGTGGTGTGGGTTCGAACCCTGGCCAGGGGACTAAGATCCCACATGCTCTGTGGTGCAGCAAAAAAAAAAAAACAAACAAAAAAACAATTTAAATGCAAAAACCCCAGTTAAAAATGATGTCTGAGAGCTATGAAGATGCAGGATGCTTTAGTGATTAGAACTGGAACTCTGGATTCAGACTGTCTACACTCATCCTCTGTTCCCCAGACCTTACTGGATGAACGTGAATAAAGTAGATGTGTCCTCCACAAGCCTCGTAGAAATGATGAAGATAATGCCTGCCTCATTTATTGGTGTGAAGATGATTTCAGAATATCCTCAGGCATGGGTCTCATAAACTAATATTATTCCTATAACATCATAAAGTTTTCTTCATAGTCTGCATGTGAATGTTCCCATTGATCTCAAGTATTCTCACCACCAAGAACTACTCTTTAAAATTATTAGATCTTGGGACTTTCTGGGTGATCCAGTGGCTAAAACTACTTGCTTCTAATGCAGGGGGCCCAGTTCGATCCCTTGTCAGGGAACTAGATCTCACAGGCCACAGCTAAGACATGGTACAATCAGATAAAATAATAAATTCTTTTAAAAAAAACTGGGGCTTCCCTGGTGGCTCAGCGGTAAAAGAATCTGCCTGCCAATTGCAGGAGGTGCAGGTTCAATCCCTGGGTCAGGAAGATTCCCTGGAGAAGGAAATGCCAACCTACTCCAGTATTCTTGCCTGGGAAATCCCATGGAGAGAGGCTTGGCCAACTACAGTCCATGGGGTTGCGAAAGAGCTGGACATGACTTAGCAACTAAACAACAGCAAAAAAAAAAAAAGATTCGGATCTCCCGCTATGGAATTTTTGTTTAAGAAATTCCAGTGAAGAAAAGGAAAATGTCACTTACTGAAGAATTGCCATGTATTAGGAACACACAGGATGACATTTAATCCTTACCAATGACTTTTTTTTTTTAATTTTTATTTTAACTTTAGTTTACTTTACAATACTGTATTGGTTTTGCCAAACATTGACATGAATTCACCACGAGTGTACATGCGTTCCCAAACATGAATCCCCTCCCACCTCCCACCCCATAACATCTCTCTGGGTCCTCCTCATGCACCAGCCCCAAGCATCCTGCATCCTGCATTGGACATAGACTGGCGATTCGTTTCTTACTTGGTAGTATACATGTTTCAATGGCATTCTCCCATCTCATCCCACCCTCTCCCTCTCCCCCAGAGTCCAAAAGTTCACTCTATAGGTCTGAGTCTTTTTTGTTGTCTCACATACAGGGTCATCATCACCATCTTTCTAAATTCCATATACCAATGACTTTTAAACAGATATGTTGTTTTGCTTTTGCATGATACTATTGTCAGTCAGGGTTCTAATCCTGGATCTTCATTTATTACCCAAGTGACATATTTAAGCTTCATTTCCCTCATCTGTAAAGTGAAAGTCACTCAGTGATGTCCAATTCTTTGAGATCCCATGGACTATACAGTCCATGGAATCCTCCAGGCTAGAATACTGGAGTGGGAAGCCTTTCCCTTTTCCAGGGGATCTTCCCAATCCAGGAATGCACAAGGGAAGCCCCAAAATACTGGAGGGATAGCCTTTCCCTTCTCCAGGGGATCTCCCCAACCCAGGAATCAAACTGGGGTCTCCTGCATTGCAGGCAGATTCTTTACCAACTGAGCTATCAGGGAAGCCCTCATCTGTAAAATGAGGATAATAATCATCCTGATTTCACCTTACTGTGGTGGCTGTCACATATTAACTGCTCAAATCATGCTGAATCTTATTATTTGCTAATTATTTACTAATAGTAAAGAATCTGAACTCATTCAGGTAAGTTATGTAAATTTTTGAGAATCACAAAACAAATTAGTGAGCTGAGATATGAATCCATACCTGTCTGACTCCAAAGATGATAACCATTTTATCATATCATGTTGACAAACTGTACTGGTGTGGTAATTATTCATTCATTCCCATAATTTAATCAGTCAAACAAAATTGTAACTACTGAATAGACTTTCTTACCAGTTCATGAGGGACAAGCACAATGTATTCAAAACAGTAAAGTTTTCTCACTTCTGCTTTTTTTGCACAGTTGTTTTGAGGCCTAAAAACGATGGCTTAAACATAATTTGTTTATCAAGGAATAGTTGTTATTTTTATACTTTATCATTTCAGCCCAAAGAAGCAATAATAATAAAAGACATTATAGTTATTCTGTGTAGACTGATTACTGAAAATGCAAATTTTCTGTTGAGGTTTTGTAATAAAAAGCATTCTAGAAGTTCCCATCTCTATGGTCAAAGACCTTTGTCAATTAGGTACTTAAGCCTGGGAACAAGGTAGGGATCAAACCCTGGTCTCCTGCATTGCAGGCAGATTCTTTATCACCCAAGCTACCAAGGAAGCCCAGGTATTATAGTAGGTCCCATTAATACATATTAGAACTATGCCTGCAATTTGTGTAGCATCCACTATGGGCAGATGCCTCTGCCTGCATAGGTCAATTAGATTTTCAACAGGTATGGATACCTAGAGAAAGCAAAATTGACCTCATGGTTCATTTTGGGAGGTACATCACTTCATTGGGCTTCCCTGGTGGCTCAGAGTTTAAAGCATCTGCCTGGAATGCCGGAGACCCGGGTTCGATCCCTGGGTCGGGAAGATCCCCTGGAGAAGGAAATGGCGACCAACTCCAGTACTCTTGCCTGGAGAATCCCATGGACGGAGGAGCTTGGTAGGCTACAGTCCATGGGGTCGCAAAGAGTTGGACATGACTGAGTGACTTCACTTTCACTTTCACTTCATTAGTAACATGTCTTGGCTAAAAACAAAACTTTGGATAATGTTCTTAAGTTGAGACTAGTAATAAATCAATCAGTGATAGCCCAGATTGTAGTTGTGCCAAATAAAAGTCATTTATTATCTGAAATCTGACCCTTGCACTTCACTGTAAATCTTTTGGGGAAATTAGCCACTGATATGAGACCCTAGTGCTAGCATGTGGAGTTCAAACAAAGTTGTGACAGTCAAGACATTATTTTGAACAAAGAAGCAGAAATGTCTAGAATAAATTAAAGAAACCTCAATTTAAGATCACAAATTATAGCAATAAGGATATTATTTATATATTGTCTGCCTGCATTTAGAATTTTTCATATATAGAATCTTTTGCTTGCAACCAAGGTGAAGTAACAATGAACAGATTTATCTTCCTGCTTAAAACATCTGAAAAACTGGGTGCAGTAAATGGAATATCTGTTTTCAGATATTGGACATCAGGCAGTGCAATGCAGTGATCCCTGAAATGAAGGAATCAAATCATATAAGTCCCAGAAATTGTCCCAAGTTACTACAGCAGAGAGTTTTCAGGCCACAGTGATGGGAGAGGAGGAGACTCAGGCAAATGCCAGTGATCTGAGTTGAGAAGGAGATGGAAACTCAGGGAGATGCAGGTGATTAGAGCGTTCACAAAGAGTAGTGGACAGGAGTGGAGGTGGGGAGGGGAGAGAGAGAGAGAGAGCACAGTGGTCTGAAGGTTTCCTCTCAAGTCCTAGGCTCAATACTGGTCAGCATGCTGGTTGGTGGTAGTGGTGGTTTAGCCGCTAAGTCGTGTCTGACTGACTCTTGCAACCCCATGGATTGTAGCTCACCTGGAATTTTCCAGGCAAGAATACTGGAGTGGTTTGCCATTTTCTTCTCCAGGGGATCTTCCTGACCCAGGAATCAAACGTGGGTCTCCTGCATTGCAGGCAGAGTCCTGCATTGCAGGTGGATTCTTTACTGACTGAGCTATGAAGGAAACCCACTGGTTAGGATAATGGTTAATAAAACTAGCAAAGCCTAGGGAAAGAATTATCTGAAAGTAGCAAAAGGAATAATTCCCAGAGCTCACAAAAATCCAGGGCAAGTTCCTATTTCTGCTAACCAGAGTGAAAAAACTCACAGGTTGAACAGTGTGTTAGGTAAAGTACTCAGAAAGATATTGCCTTGGTAGTGGGGCAAAATTAGTTATAGACTAGGAACTGCTCTAGTCCCCCAAATAAAGCTGAAAAGCAAACATCAAATGGATCAAAATATTTCCAAGAACTTAACTGTATCCCAGGACAGAGTTCAAGAATATTTATGGAAATACAAAATTATCTAACACCCAACAAGCTAAAACCACAATGTCTAGTATCCAAACAAAAATTACCAGGCATTCAAAGATGTGGGAAAATATGATTCACAGTGAGGAGAATAAAGAAATAATCAAAGCATGCCCAGAAAGGACACATATATACAACCAGTTAGATAAAGATATTAAAACAGTCATTATAACTACATCTCGTATGTTCAAGAATGTAGAAGAAAAATTGAGCATATTAAGTAAAGATGTGGAAGATACATAGAAGACCTAAATTGAACTTCCAGAGGTGAAAATTGCACTGGGGATCAGCATAAATTAGGCATTGCAAAACAGTTTTGTGAATTTGAAGATATAGCAATAGAAATCTTCCAAAGTGACACGCAAAGGAAAAATAAAAGGGTAAAAATAAAATAGAGCATCAGTAAGCTGCAATCAACTTCTATTGGCTTAACATATGTGTAGTTATAGACCCCAAAGAGTGGGGAACAAAGAAATATACTTGAAGAAATAATGATAAAAATTTATAAATGAAAGGAAAATGTAAATGCAGTAAGCCAAGAAGTTCAAACAAACTGAATTACAAGAAACGTAAGAAAATGGCACTAAGACACATCATAACCTAATTGCTTACAACCAGTGATAAAGAGAAAATCATAAAAGTAGTTAGAGAAATAAGACACATACACAGGAACAAAGTTTTGCATGACAGTAAGCAACAGCGCGGCAATATCACTCAAGTCAGGGGACATAGGGGGCAGAAACTGTCAATCCAAGATTCTACACCCAGTGAGAATATCTTTCCAAAATGAGGCTGAAATAAAGGATTTCTCAGACACACAAAACCCAAATAATTCAGCAGTGGAAAATTGGCACTAGAAGACATGTTAAATGAATTTCTTCAGGCAGAAAAAAAATGATTTAATATAGAAGTGTGGAGATACATGAAAGAATGAAGAGAAATAGAAATGGTAATTGCATGAGTATATATGTGATTTTTTTCTTATATTTTAAATTTATTTATTTTCTTTTTTTATTCCTTTTTTTAAAATTTTACTTTACAATACTATATTGGTTTTGCCATACATCAACATGAATCTGCCAGGGTGTACACGTGTTCCCAATCCCCCTCCCACCTCCCTCCCCATACCATCCCTCTGGGTCATCCCAGCGCACCAGCCCCAAGCACCCTGTATCCTGCATCGAACCTAGATAGGTGATTCATTTCTTGTATGATATTATACATGTTTCAATGNTTTTTTAATTTAAATTTATTTATTTTAATTGGAGGCTAATTACTTTTAAGACTAAATTGACCGGTTAAAACAAATACAATACTAAAAAAATCTGTTATGTGGAAATCAGTGTTCCCATTTTAGAGATGAGAACATTAAGACTAGTATAGGTAAAGAACTCACCCAAGGTCACAGGTATGTCTGATACCAAAGCCGTTACCCCTTCCCAGAAGTTTTATATGGTTCTAACTGTGAAATTGAATAATATTTTTTCCATTTACTGAGAAGGTGTTCAGATATGTGGAGAGGCTTAAAACAGCATTTGGTAAGCTAGGAAGGCTCTGAACTAATTGAGTACCTTCTTATAGGACAGAAGTCTGAGGCTAATGGAGTTCATCTTGGCACAGTTTCCTCTCCACCCTTTTCCTCTGTGAATTGTGCATTTCTAATGGTTAATTTTACACCCCTTGACACTGTCCATCCCTTTCTTTCACATAGCAGAATTTCTCTAATTGTGTTCTGCAAGAGATTAATGCATTAAGTGTGTTCTGTGGTGAAACGTAACTTAGTGGGGACGGTAAATTAACCACACACTTCCTGTAGGACACCATAGAATCTTAAATATGTTACCATACATTATACTGGGACTTCTCTGGTGGTCCAGTGGTTAAGAATCCACCTTGAAATGCAAGGGGATTTGGGTTCAATCCCTGGTTGAGGAACTACGGTCCCCAACACAGGGGGCAACTAACTAAGCCTGCGTGCCACAACTAGACAGAAGCTGGGTGCCACAGTGAAGATCCTACGTGCTGCGACTAAGATGCAAGGCAACCAAAAATAAGTAAATACATATTTTAAAAATAGGTTAGCATATATTATACATACCACAGAAAGGAAAGAAAATATATGGCATTTCCTGTAATCATTTTACCCCAGGAAACTTACTTATGCAACTCTTGGTAACGAAGCGTATCTTGATTGCCAACAAGGCAATATCAAGGAATATCAAGGAATCAAGATATCAAGGATTCAGAAGATACAATTATTAAGATTTATGTACCCTTAGTAATTTTGCTTGACTTTGGCAAACGCAAGTGTGCATCTGAATGAGGTCACTGGTGGCAAGAAGTCCACATCTACTGGTGACTTTTCCAGCATTAATAAGTAAATGTTGTATGTTAAAATGTGAGGAGTATCCATAAGAAAAAATTGATATTACTACAAGAGACTCCTGGAAACAAAACATTTCTAAATTGGGGGGAAAGGTCATATTTGCCAACTTGCTCCTTTCTGCTAACATCTTTATTGATTATTATGGGGCACCAGTTGTTATGGTGATGAGAGACGTGTTCAACTGGATGGATATTGGGAAAGATATTGCAAAGAGGAGAGGCTAGCCTAATGCTTCTCAAATGTTAATGTGCATATCAATCACTGGGGATCTTGTTAAAATTCAGATTTATATGTAATAGTTCTGGGATAAAATCCAAGATTGTGTTTTTCTAACAAACCCCCAGGTAATGGACAATAGAGCACATTTTGACCAGTGTCTGTTCTACACACATTTTAGGAAATGTATTCTCTTTTGTACCAGGCTTGATGCTAATGAGCCTGATGTGACTGGGCCTTGTGGGATTCTGTAAACAGGACTGTCCTTTATTCGCAAAACTCAACCCCAACTAGCAAGAAGATCATAACAACCAACAAGCTGTGCTCCCAACTAGTAAAACAGACAAAAAGTCTGAACTCTTTACCTTGGATTGCCAAGACCTCCATCAATTGCCTCTACCTACATTCTCTACCATTGTGGTTCTTTCTCAAATGCATTCTTGAGACATGAACCACTTGCCTTTCTGGGAAAAAAAATTCAATGTTCTTCTTCCCCTTTGTCTTTGTAAAAGCAGCTCTCCCTATACTCTTTGCCCAGCACTGACTTGTCCATCTCAGGCTAACTCATTCTACAAAACCCAGTTAACGCAGGTTCTACTTTGTCTAAGAAGTCTTCCAAGAGCTCCAACCAGGATAAACTGCACTCTTCTCCAATTTGGGGCTTCCCAGGGGCACTAGTGGCAAAGAATCTGCCTGCCAATGCAGGAGACCTAAGAGACGCTGGTTGGATCCCTAGGTTGGGAAAATCCTCTGGAGGAGGAAGTGGCATTCCAGCATTTTTGCCTAGAAAGTCCCTTGGACAGAGGAGGCTGGCAGGCTACAGACCATGGGGTCACAAACAGTCATACACAATTGAGTGACAAAACAGCACTCCTCCATTGCACCTCCTGGGTACTTATACCAACATGCTTATTGTGGAGTGTACATTGGATCAGAGCCAAGTACATGATGTCATCTTTCCCCATGACACGTTGAGCTCTTGGAGATAATGAGCTTTGTCTTAACTATTTTTAAGTCCTCTTCCCTATAGTACTTAATACAAAGACGTACCATAAAAAATACTTCTTAATTAGTTAATTAAGAATAAAATATAATAGTCTCTAGAGAAGAACTTATTTTAGAAATAAGACATAAGAAACCATTTGTGAACAATACAAGACTAAACATAATAAAAGCAGCTATAGTGTACTGAAAGATTATTAACTAGCAGGCACTGTACTAAAAATATTTCAGACACTGTCATTTAATCCTCAAAAAACTCTATGAGAAGGAAATTACCTCCATCTACAGAAGATCAAACTGAGGCTCAGAAAGACAAATGATTCATCTGCGATCCCTGCTTCTGAAATATAGATGCATCTTGTCATTGCCTGAGGGGTTTAAGGAAATATTAATGCCTGGGTCCTACTTCCAAAGACTGTAATTTCATTGGTGTAGAGTGGGGCTTGCATATCGGGATTTTTAAGCTCCTGAAGTAATTCTAACACACAGCCAGGGCTGAGAAACACTGGTTGAAAACACAACTAAGTGTATAGTTGGGTGTGTCTGACTCTATGGCTTGGGTTTTCATCTTGAGTTTCATTGCCAGGAAGCAAAAATAAGAGCATTTTAGAGAGAGATGGATTAGAGTAGGCTGGCAGAAATGAGGATGGAAGAGGGATTTAATTTTGATCACACTTAGATCTGGGTTTGGAATACAATTGGTCTATTGAAAATGCAAGTTCCCTGGGCTTTGAAAGCAGTTTTGACACTTAGTCATTACATTGAATTTAGTCTACAGGTCCTAAATATTTGACCAAGCCTGCCTAAGTAATCACTTTTGTCACAAGCATATAGCAGAATAAGCAAAAAGATGTAATCATCATTTTAGCATAGATGAGGCACAATACCTGGAACTGACTGAATTTTTTCCCCCTTTTCATCAGTGGTCTATGCCCTATTTTATCTCCTAATTATATGACAGCCTGATCAAAAGCCTTCCAAAATTCTTCATGGAGACATTCCCTCTTGCAGAAGAGGCATCTTACCCAGGCTAATCTTCAGCTCAGATAAACAGTAGTGCTGATGTAGGGTCAGGAAGGGTGGACGGGATAGACAGGACCTCTCTTAACCTTGCAAGGTGAGAAATAAATATCCTCTGTATTTTCAAAGAGGCAGGACTCCTCTCTTGCTCAACAAATGCTGAAGGATGTAGAATAAAGTTCAATAGTCACTTTCTACTTAGAAGCCAAGGGAACGAGTCTTGAGGAGTGGCTCATAGACTGAAGCCATATTGTTGGAGAAACCTCATGTAGGGGCTACAAAAAGTGGGATGCAGGTCCTGAGTCAGGGGACACTAGACTAGTCTGACTCGCGATGGACTGAAGAGGTACCGCTGGGATGGGTGGAAGGATTATAGGGAAGAAGCAAAAGTCACAGTGATGGAGTACGTTCATTCTTTCACTTGATCAGTGAATACACTACGGGAACACACTCTGTGTGAGGTGCCAGTAGGCTCAATAAAGCCATCTGGTCACTGCCCTCTGAGAGCTTACAGGGTGTATGCTCAGTCACTCAGCTGTGTCCAATTCTTTGTGACACTGTGGACTGGAGCCGACCAGGCTCCTCTGTCCATGGGATTCTCCAGGCAAAAATACTGGAGTGGGTTGCCATGCCCTCCTCCAGGGGATCTTTCTGACCCAGGTATTGAACCCAAGTCTCCTGTGTCTCCTGCATTGCCGGCAGATTCTTTACCTGCTGAGCCATCAGAGAAGCCCAGGGGCTTCCTCACTGGGGAAGCTTACAGGGTAGTGAGGGAGAAATAAGTAAGTATTGTCAGTGTGTTGGACTGTATGAAAAGTAACAGTGTTAGTTGTTCAGTCAGGTCTGACTCTTTGTGACCCCATGGACTGTAGCCCACCAGGCTCCTCTTTCCGTGGGATTCTCCAGGCAAGAATACTGAAGTGGGTAGCGTTCCCTTCTCCAGAGGATCTTCCCGGCCCAAGGATGGAACTCAGGTCTCCTGCATTGCAGATGGATTGTTTACCACTGAGCCACCAGGAAAGCCCTGGGCTGTATAGTCTCACCAGATATTCATGTCCACCCAGAACCTCAGAGTGTTTGGAAAGAAGTTCTTTACAAATGTCATTAATTAAAGTGAGGTCATATTGGATTAGGGTGGGTACTAAATCCAATAATGCATTTTTTAAAAAAATCTTGCACTTTATTTTTTACTTTATTTATTTATTTGGCTGTATCAGGTCTTAGTTGAGTCACGTAGGATCTTTAGTTGCTTGGCACGTGGGGTTAGTTCCCTGACCAGGGATCAAACCTGGGCTCCCTATATTGGGAGAATGGAGTCTTAGCCATTGGACCACTGGGAAAGTCTCTGATATCTTTAATTTTAAAAAAAGAGAGACTGAGACACACAGGGGACAAGCCACATGAAGATGGATGCAGAGTTCTGAGCAATGAATCTACCCGCCAAGATATACCCATGATGGCTGGCAACCATGAGGAGCTCCCTCTGAGGCTCCAGAAGAAACAAATGCTACTGATTCCTTGATTTCAGATTTCTGGCCTCCTGAACCATGAGAGTACAAATTTCTGTTCTTTTAAGCCACTGGTTGGTGGTGATTGGTTGTGGTAGTCTTGGAAACCAGTATAGCTGGATCACAGATTTACACAGACGTCAAAGAAAATGCACCATTTATATGTCCTGAATTAGCCTCAAAAAGCCCTTGCCTCAAGTGGTCATGGGGAAAACCTGATGTTTTCATAGTTTAGCCACGTTGATTCAGGCTGATGCAATACTTCAAACAATCTGTTAAGGTGAGTTAGCCTTTCCCCAGTATTTCCAGTTTCTTTCTCCCCATGTTGATGTTCAGTTGCTAAGTCAGGTCTGACTCTGCAATTCCATGGGCTGCAGCACACCAGACCTCCCTGTCCTTCACCATCTCCTAGAGCTTGCTCCAATTCATGTCCATCGAGTCCATGATGCCATCCAACCATCTCATCCTCTGTCATCCCCTTCTCCTTTTGCCCTCAATCTTTCCCAGCATCAGGGTCTTTTCCAATGAGTTGACTCTTCGCCTTAGGTGGCCTCAGGTAGCATCAGTCCTTCCAATGAATATTCAGGGTTGATTTCCTCTAGGATTGACTGCTTTAATCTCCTTGCTGTCCAAGGGACTCTCAAGAGTCTTCTCCAGCCGCATAATTGGAAAGCATCAGCTCTTCTGTGCTCAGCCTTCTTCATGGTCCAACTCTCACATTCGTACATGACTACTGGAAAAACTATAGTTTGACTATATGGATCTTTGTTGGCAAAGTGATGTCTCTGCTTTTTAATATGCTATCTAGGTTTGTCATAGCCTTCCTTCCATGGAGGAAGTGTCTTTTAATTTCATGGCTGCAGTCACCATCCACAATGACTTTGGAGCCCAAGAAAATAAAATCTGCCACTGTTTCCACACTTCCCCCTTCTATTTGCCTTCTCCCATCCTTATGCTTATTCTCCACTGGGCATTGGATGGGGTCCAGGAGGCTGAAGAACACAGCACTGTGGTGGCAGGGATGGCAGGGGTTTCAGATCCACTCACTCAGGCTCATCCACTGATCCAGGCTCCTCTGGTCTCCACGGTGATATCCTTTGCTGCCCAGTTTCTGGACACCCTGCTTGGCAGTGGACCACATGGAAACTGATGACAGGTAAATTTAAGATCTATGCTCTCTCAACCCAATCAGGGCCTCTGATGGGTCCCTCCCTGCTTTCACACATCCCTCTGAGGCTGGCCACTCCCTCTGAGCCCCCAGGCTAGGTGGCCCACAGTGCAGCATCCTCCCATAGACCACTTCACTTCTGGAGCAGCAACCCTAAGGCAAGCTTCCTAGTCATGCTCAACTAATATCCAGGTCCTTCCATAATTCAGAAAAAATTCTGGCTTTTCCTGGTCCCCACAAGAGCCCAGGGAGGCTTAAGATCCTGTCTCAGCCCAGCTCCTCCCCTAACCACAGCATGCATCTAATGTGTCTCTGAAGGGGCCACCCCATGTTACCACAGGGGATGGACGCCTTAGAAATCCTTCTCCTCTCAGATCCTAAATAGGAAGTAAGCAAAGAAAAATCCTCTTCTGCTTTCATCTCCCCCTCAATTTATCTAGCTGGTTTCCCCTCCCTGCACTTCAACCCAGAGAGGCTGCTAAAGATACCTGTGTTTCACCCCCGGCCTCACCAAACTGTTAACTTGTTTCTTCCCACGTGGCTAGAAGCAGCAGGAATGGGCATTAGTCTACTTCTACCTCTTTCACAGTGATACCTCCTACTCTACACCCTTCTCTCCCCCAGGTTGGCATCTTACTTCTTAATCTAAAGCCACGTTAGAATGAAACAGACTCACAGACGCAGAGAACAGACTTGCGGTTGCCGAGGGCGAGGGGAACATGGAGGAGGGACAGGGTGGGAGTTTGAGATTAGCAGTTGCAAACTATTATGTATAGAATGGGTAACAACAAGGTCCTACTGCATAGCACAGGGAACTATATTATATCCTGTGATAAGCCATCATGGAAAATAATATGAAAAAGAATATATGTATGTATAACTGGATGAGTATACTGTATAGCAGAAATTAACACAACATTGTACATCAAATATACTTGAACAAAATACATTTTAAAAATGAAAACTGTAGTGGAAGATTTCCTTCATGGTCCAGTAGTTAAGAATCTTCTGTCTAACTCAGGGGACATGGGTTTAATGCCTGATTTTGAGAATTAAGATCCCACGTGCCTCGGCGCAACTAAGCCCACGTGCCACAACTAGAGAAGCCCACACACCTGGAACAAAACAAAAAACTATTGGAAGAACATGATTTACCACAAAAATGAGAAAAAAGGGCTCTTTAAAAACTTTAAAAACTATTATCCTTGTTATGAGTAAACAAATGTTCAAGTAAAATATTTGATGATATTAGAAGTAAAATAAATGGAGTGTAAGTGGCAAAACATAATCAAAGATTTCTTAAAATAGTTAACACATTTAGGGCATTGTGTGTGTGTGTGTGTGCACACACACACACACATGCACACATGTGCTCAATCGTGTCTGACTCTTTGCAACCCTATGGACTATAGCCTGCCAGGCTCCTCTGTCCATGGAATTTTCCAGACAAATATACTGGAGTGGGTTGCCATTTCCTCCACCAGGGGATCTTCCTGTAGGAAAGGGATCAAACCTGCATCTCCCACATCTCCTGTGTCTCCTGCATTGGCAGATGGATTCTTTACCACTGAGCCACTTGTAAGCCCTGAATATATTTTTAAAATTATTGTTACTTGTAGCTGTAGCATCTTTATGGGCAATGCCACTATTAACTGTGGCAACTGACAAGATGTCACATGATGCATAAGGCTGGTCACAACTCAACTGGTGATTGGTATGTGGCTCGACTGGTGTTGACCTCAAGCAGTGTTTCCAAACATGAATGCCACTGTGAAAATTTACACCATGTCTTCAAAACTTGCACCAACTACCACATCATATATAAATTGTATCTCTGTAACCACAGTTATCTTTGTTTCTGTTAGCTACAGCATCCACTCATGAAAATACTGCAACTTCAAAAATATTGGTATCTCATCTGTCTCGGTCACTGACATACCATCCAAACTAAGGAAGAATCGTAAGATTCAGGACCACGGGAGGCAAGGCAACAGCCACATCAGCAACAACCAGAAGTACTGGGGAAGCAGGGTCAGGCTAGTGGCAGGCATCACCTAACAATCAACTTAGGCAAAGCTACCTAGGTTACTTTGACAAGGTTTATATGAGGCACAAGCACTTAAAGAGGAATGAGAACTTCTATCCAAATGTCGACCTCAATAAATCATTGGCCTTGGAGCAGACATAGGTAAATGCTAACAAAACCAAGACTGGTGACAGTCCCATCATGAATGTGATACGATAGCTCTTAAAACGTTCTGGAGAAGAGAAACTCCTAAAGCTGCCTGTCATCATGAAGGTCAAATTCATCAGCAGAAGAGCCATGGAGAAGATTAAGAGCAGGAAGAGGAGTCTGGTATCTTCGTGGTTTGAAGCCACATGGATTTCACTAAATGCTAAATAATGCTTTAAAAACTTAATAATACAAAATGCTGACTGTCATTCAGCGCCCTCCTTCTCACCCCTTATTCTGAGCAGGGCATCTCTGCCCATGTACTGCCTTCTAGCTCTTAACTCTCACGCTATAGACCCCACTGAAGAGAAAGGGGGCTTTTGTCTGTCCCAGCCACTGGCTTCCCAGTAGTCAAGAGCAGCTTCCAGGTTGGATGTTGAGATCACTCCACACGAACTATTCCCTATCTGATAGCTATGGGTCCAAAAAAATCTCCGGCATCTTCTTGGCTTTCCTCTACATGCACACAGAGCATGTGAGCTCCCTCCCCGACTCCAATCTTCTTCCCTGTTTGCCAACTTGGCAAACACCCTTTGTAATCATCAAAATTATTCTGACCTCATCTCTTCCATGAAAGATCCCCTGATCCTCCCAATGAAAATAAGTCTATTCCTTCTTTCCAAAAACCTGATCACTTGAGTGCATCACCATGAGGGCATCTAATGTCTTATGTGCATCTTATATAAATAAATACATGTATTTATTTACATGGTTGTCTCTGTTTACTTTCTCAAGGGAGCAAATTATGTCTTTTTCAACTCTTGTCAATTTAGGTCCAAGGCTCTTCACCCTGATTTCACATTGAAATCACCTGGGGAGTTTTGAAAACTACAGATGCCTGGGATAATCCCCAGAGGTTCTGGTTTAATTAGTCTGGTGGTTGGCACTTGTACTGTACTATTTTACTACATTGTTTCTGAATGCCAAGGAGAACTCTAATGAACAGCCAAGGTTAAGAGCCGCTGCTCTTATCCAGCACAGGACTTGGTATACTGTACACTGTCATTTAACTGTTTCACGTTCCTTATGTTTAATGCTCTTAACCTTTAGCAGATTTCCCCCTACAACTGCTGTTAGGATGAGTCACCAAAATATCACTTTCCCTGAAAAACTAAACAAACCTTTGAAATAGAAGTCTTCATCCATCAGCGTTCTCCTCCTACGGTGGCTCAGGAAAAGGAAAAGGAAAAAAACACTCAAGAAATATCTCCCTCTGAAGGAGGGAGGCTGGCTGTTGACTTTATCGTTTTTGCATGAAGCCCACACATACCCTGGGAGATGTTCTATGGCCCAGGAACAGAACTCTGGAATACCATCATGTTTGAATCCGCTGACTTCTCTCCTCCCCCAACCTTAGAATCCAAAGCTGGTTCCAACTGCTTTCCACTAATTTCATATAAGATGAAAGCATTCCTATCAGGAGGGTTGCGTAGCCACCTGTGCAGAGTTTTCCCATTTCTTTCTGTTTTGACTAGAAGAGTTCCCACTGTGATGCTCAGATGCAAAGGCAGAAATAGGATTTTGCAGTAGATGCTGGTTTGAGCTGGGAGCCACAGACTTCGGAGGTTACACAGAAGAAAAAGAAGCTTGAATAGTTCTCATCCTGGTGACATGTTCAGAGCTTCCTCCACTGGCCCCTCCCTCAGGGGTTTGACCATCTGAAGATAATTGGGGGATGTTCTAATATTAATGATGTTGACCCCGCTTGCTTCTGGGGCCATTAATGAGAAGCCCTGTTCTTTTCCTTTGTACCCAGCTTGACCTGGAGGCCAGCCATCCTTCTGCATGGTGCTGAGTTATACATATTCTAATATGCAGGCAAAGGTTAGACTTAATGAAAGCAGACAGATTTTGATTCTTCCCTTTTATTATTTCAAAGCCATATTAACCTGGGCAAGGCTGACCTTATGAAAGCTTCAGTGAGAGCCTGCCCATGTGGGACAAAGTCATCTCTTGCCTGAAAATACTTTCCCTGATCCTGATAACCCATCATTCAAAATGTATTCTTTGAAACTGAGAGCAGCTAGTATAATGCTAGACACCGATCCTATCCTAATTGTGTAAAAAAAAAAAAAAAAAACAATCACACCAACCTTCCAGGACCAGGGCAGAGTCCAAGATGCTGGAGGCAGATGACGCAGTTTGTTCCCGGACATATCAGAGGTGTAGAGAGAGACAAGGTTGGTCCTGGACAAGGAGCATCCACTGTCAGATCTGAGGCAGAGCGAAGAGAGAGGAGACCGGGAATGAGTTCAAACACATGAGCATCAGGGGTTCTTATCGAGCACAAAGGGGACATGCTTGCCATTTTTAAAATGCAAGACCTAGAAAGATAGTAATGCCGATACTTAGCATGTGGTAAGCATTTTCTATGGATCTGTCATTGTTCTAAGAGTTTTACATGCAGTGTGCCATTCAGTCCTCGTGTGTGTGTGTGTGTGCATGCGCACTCAGTCATGTCTGACTATTTGCAGCCAGGCCCCTCCATCAGTGGAATTTTCCAGGCAAGAATACTGGGGTAGGTTGCTATTTCCTCCTTCAGGGGATCTTTCTGACCCAGGGATCAAACCCGAGTTCCTTATGTCTCCTGCATTGGTAGGCAGATTCTTTACCACTGAGCCAGAACTCCAGTTATTATCACCCTTAATCTACAACTGAGGAAACCAGGGCTTAGAAAGGTGACCAGTTTGCCAAAGTCACACAGCCATGAAATAGCAAAGCTGGGATTTGATTCCAAACACTCTCATTCCCCAGACGGTGCTGTTGACTTTTATGATACATGGCCTAGTGATCAGGGAACTGGATGTGCATTCTTTTTTGGAGGGGGTGGAGTCTTAGCATTCAGAGGACAGTTTGAAGTCCTGGGTGCTAAGAAGACCAAATGGGGTTCACAAGCCTCCCATATTATCCCAGGGCTGCCCTGGTTTCTTGGGCTAGACTCCACTACCACCTCTGACCACAATATGATATCCATTTCAGATATCATGACTATGGCTACAGATTGGAGAAGTTCCTTGCCCATTGACCATGAATCTGTGAGCACTAGCAAATGGCCAATGTGCTACTCAGTCAACCAGAGGCCAAAAGAAGCTTCAAGTTTTAGATGACTTGTGGTCTCTTAAGTATACACCATTGCAGGACTTCCCTGGTGCTCCAGTGGTTAAGACTCCATGCTTCCAATGTAGGGGGCATGTGTTCAACCCTTGGTATGGGCACTAAGATCCCACATGCCACAGGACAAGGCCAAATTGTTTTTTAATTAAAAAAATAAACTATACACCATTGACCAAACCACCATGCTCAACAAGCCAAGATAAATAGGTTTGATGCAGGGTTTCTCCATCTCAACCCTACTACATCTTCGGATGGATCAATCATTGTTGTAGGAGGCTGTCCTGTATAGGATGTTTAGCAGCATCCCAGGCCTCTACTCACCAGAGGTCTGCAGCACCCCCTGCCCCAAGTGGGACAACTATCAGTGCCTCCTTGCTCAGTCAGGTCTGACTCTTTGTGACCCCATGGACTGTAGACCCCCAGGCTCCTCTGTCCATGGGGATTCTCCAGCAAGAATACTGGAGTGGGTTGCCATTCCCTTCTCCAGGGGATCTTCGTGACCCAGGGATCAAACCCACATCTCTTGCATCTCCTGCATTGACAAGCAGATTCTTTATCACTGTGCTGTGTTTCCAGATATGGTTGAATGTCTCCTAGGGAACCAAGTCACCCCCAGTTGAAAATACGAAGATAGTTCCCAAACTACAGTGTGCCTCGGAATCACCTTGAATTTGATAAAACAGAGATTTCTGAGTCCCAGCTTCAGAGTTTCTGACCCAACAGTCCTCTAGTGGATCTAATAATTTGCAGAGATTCCAGGTGATGCTTCTGCTGTTGGCCCAGAAGCCACCCTTAGAGAACCACTGAACCGGTCCATTCTATTACATATCCAGGGTCATGCATGCGTCTATTCTGAGTGTGGGTGACTCTGGAAATCCCTTTCTCACCTGCTAGAACAACAAAGAAGAACTGACTCATTGGAAAAAACCCTGATGCTGAGAAAGATTGAAGGCAGGAGGAGACAAGGACAATAGAGGATGAGATGGTGGGATGGCATCACTGACTCTATGGACATGAGTTTGAGCAAGGTCTGGGAGTTGGTGATGGACAGGAAAGCCTGATGTGCTGCAGTCGATGGGGTCTCAAAGAGTCGGATACAACTGAGTGACTGAACTGAACTGAATTTAGACATTAACCCTCAACAGAAGAGTAAGTTCATAGAAAGAAGCCTGGAATTAGATTCAGAGAACATGAATTTGAGCCTATATACATATATATACATACATATATGTATACACACACACACACACACACACACACACACACACACATATATATATATATATAAGCTCAAAGGGCTTCCCAGGTGGCACTAGAGGTAAGGAATCCAGTTGCCAATGCAGGAAACATAAGAGACACAGGTTTGATCCCTGGGTTGGGAAGATCCCCTGAAGTAGGGCATGGCAACCCACTCCACTATTCTTGCCTGGAGAATCCCATGGACAGAGGAAACTGGCAGGCTGCAGTCCATAGGGTCACATAGAGTCGGACATGACTGAAGCAGCTTAGTACACACACACATATATAGAAAACAACCCTGGATGAGTTACTTAAACTCTCAAAGCTCCAATTCAATAATCAATAAAACAACTCCCCGACTCCCAGATAACAACCAACTTACTCTGGATTATTGGTGACAACAAAATAACCCAGTGTCCCCCAAACTTTGATCATCCTCAAAACACATCATGCTGTCTTACTGTATCAACCACAACCTGAAATTAACACTTCTCTTTAAATCAACTCACTCTAAGGGGGAGGTAAAATCTTAATTATCTAATTTATCATAAGAAATAATATCTGTGAAATCAGTTTCCACTTGATAATTATGTTTCCCCAAATAGGCATTAAGATAACTATTAAAAATCTCTGTGTACCACTTAAAAGCATCTTCTATACCGCCTATGGGGCTATGATTCATGTTATCACACTTTGGGGAACAGTGAGGTATTTGTGAGGGAGTTTTGTAGGTTGTAAATTTTTGTACAGATTCAACGTGCTGTTATCAGTTTTGCCTAGGCAGGGTGGCTGTTTTAATTGTCTAAAAAGGGAGCAAAGGTTGAGACCAGGAGGCCCTCCCTGATGTGAGCTAACGCAGCTAGTGTGCACTCTCCTTCTGCTCTTATTAAAGTTGGCTGTATGTCAGGAATGGCCACTTGAACCTGTCATTCCCATCCCCTTCAGTCTCTGAGAGCTCTTCCTAATATGCCCTAATGCCATTTCAAATGGGAGATGATGAATTAAGAGTAGAGCAAATTGGATCCAATAGGAATATACTTGACACTAACAAGATCCACCTGAGCTTCAGTATTTCTCTTGTAATTAGCCAAAACAGGTCTCACTCTAGAATAGACCTATCAATAGCTTCAGACTCACAGGTATAGAAATCAAACTTATGGCTACCAAAGGGGAAAGGGAGGAAGGGTAAACTAGGAATTGGGGATTAACATATATACACTACTTGTTTGTAACATATAAACAAGGACCTACTGTTGAGCACAAGAACTATATTCAAAATCTCGCAATAACATGTAAAGGAAAAATAATCTGCAAAAGAATACATGTGTATTTTAAAACAAACAAAAGGCTCTGCATTTATTGAGCATTTATATCAATTGACAGTGTTCTGCATTCCTGAAATGTAATTCACTAGACTGTCTTAACGAGGTAGCACAGTTTCAATACTTTTATAAAGGAGAACTATTAGGCAGTCTATCCAGTGAAACCACAGCTTCTGGGATCTCCCCCTCAAATTTTTCTGAGACCACTTCCTCCTCGTTCCAACCACAAGTTTCCAAGGAAAGCTACCATGTTGGTCCAGTGTCACTCCCAGACTTCAGACATAGATGACTGAGTTAGTGTTGGATATGGGCCTTAGCCAAGCCAGGCGAAACCCTTGTAGATTAGAATATAGAGAGGATTAAGATGCATTGAGAAATGGGGTGGGGGAGGAAGAGAAAACTCTTCTGTATGAATAATCTAGTCATGTAAACAAGAGGTGCCAGCAGTCTTTTTTTTTTTTTTTTTAATTTGTGGGAAGTCAAGCAAACTAGTTCAAGTGATCAAGAATGAGGGAAACACACAGAAGCTCATATGATGGAGGAAAGTCTACACTGCGTTCAAGGCCCTGGTTAGCTTAAGCTCATCTGAGTAGGTTTCTATTAGTTGCAAGCAAAATAAATTCATATGACTTTACCTAGGACATACAGCAAAGAAGTATAAGACTTTGGCAGATTCCTTATAGAAATTTGGACTTCCCTGGTGACTCAGATGGTAAAGAATCTGCCTTCAGTGCGGGAGACACAGGTTCAATCCCTGGGTCAAGAGGATCCCCTAGAAGAGGGCATGGCAACCCACTCCAGTATTCTTGCCTGGAGAATTCCATGGACAAGAGGATCCTGGCAGCCTATGGTCTATGAGTTCACAAGGACTGAGTGACTAACACTATAGAAATTTACAATCTGGGAGGCACAAAAAAAATTGAAGATTTTTTCAGCTCTTTCATGGAGCTCTTCTTCAGTAATTTCATGGAGTTCTTCAGGTCACTTCCTAATCCCCACTCACCAGCTGTGATACCTTGGGTGGTTATTTCACCTCTGTGAACCAGTGTCTTCACCTTTATAAAGAATACTGATATTTGATGTGGGTGTGAAAATTAAACAGTAATATACTGCCTGGTACTTGGCTGGAGCCTCAACTAACCAGAATTCCTGCCCCTGTCTTAGAAGTAGAAGGGATTTTAGGGAACAAAGGGGAGAAGCGGCTGAGGGCTTCCATGCAAGATTTGAGCATGACCTGGGTTCATGCAATCATAATACACTCAGCTCTCCCCGGTTCCTGGCTGATGGAGAACAGGAGGCGAACCAGCATGGAACCTGAGCACTCCTGATCCCATGCAGCCCAGAGGGCATCAGAGCAGCCAATTAAGATGTTTTATCCTAAAAGTTCTCAGTGAAAGCAGGTGGATAGAGGAGGTCACAGAGCTCGGAGCACAAGAAAAGAGAAAAAGTCCATATCTATATGCGCTTTGAAAGTCTTATTCTAAAATAAAAATTAGAGGGGAAAAAACTGGGTCATTGAATTGAAATTTGTCTGGATCCTCATTAAAAGTTTGACTTTTTCTCATATGAATCTCAATAGAAGAATATGAGAATGGCATTTGCTTATTTTAGGGTCATAGGAAAAGTTTAGACTTTTGATCCAAAGAGACCTGGGTTCCAATTTTGATTTTTTGGCTTAGCTCTGTGGCCTGCAGCAAGCCAAATGCCCTGTTTTAATCTCAGTTTACCCCACTCATCCTATTAAATGGAACTAATTTGGGGGGTTAATTAAAGGAATTAAATAAGATTCTTGTAAAGTGTCTTCATAGTGGCCAAGCATGATACTTGCTTGATCAATAAAAACTGTCACATCTCCAAACTCTGTAAAGCTTTAAAAAAAAGTTTATTAAAGTATAGTTGATTTAAAATGTTGTGTAATTTCTTCTATACAGCAGAGTGACAGTACGTATGTGTGTGCATATATATATATATATATATATATATATTTTCATACTCTTGTCTAAGATGGTATGTCACAGAATATTGAATATAATTTCATGTACTATGCAGTAGGAACTTGTTGTTTATCCATCCTATATGTGATATTTTGACTCTATTAATTCTATTGAATTCCCCTTCCTTCCCTCTCCTATCTTCTACTCCCATGTGGAAACACCAAGTCTGTTCTCTATATCTGTGAGTCTGTTTTTATTTCATAGATATATTGACTTGTATTTTCTTGTTCAGTCGCTAAGTCATGTCTGACTCATTGCAACCCCATGAACTGCAAAATGCCTGTCCTTCACTTTCTCCTGGAGTTTCTTCAAACTCATGTCCATTATGTCAGTGTATTTTAGATTCCACATACAAATGATATTGTATATTTGTCTTTCTCTTTCTGACTTAATTCACTTAGTGTGATAATCTCTAGGTCCATTCAGGTTGCTGCATATGGCATTATTTTATTCTTTTTTAGGGCTGAGTAGTATTCCACTGTATATATGCACCACAGCTTCTTTATCCAGTCGTCTGTCAATGGGCAGTTAGGTTGTTTCCATGTCATGGCTATTGTCAATAGTGCTGCTATGAACATAGCAAACCCCATTAAGCTTTAATGTGGCTCAGATCATGAACTCCTTATTGCCAAATTCAGACTTAAATTGAAGAAAGTGGGAAAAACCACTAGAACATTCAGGAATGACCTAATTCAAATCCTTATAATTATACAGTGGAAGTGAGAAATAGGTTTAAGGGACTAGATCTGATAGACAGAGTGCCTGATGAACTATGGACGGAGGTTCGTGACATTGTACAGGAGGCAGGGATCAAGACCATCCCCAAGAAAAAGAAATGCAAAAAAGAAAAATGGCTGTCTGAGAAGGCCTTACAAAAAACTGTGAAAAGAAGAGAAGCAAAAAGCAAAGGAGAAAAGGAAAGATATACCCATTTAAATGCCGAGTTCCAAAGAATGGCAAGGAGAGATAAGAAAGCCTTCCTCAGCAATTAATGCAAAGAAATAGAGGGAAACAATACAATGAGAAAGACTAGAGATCTCTTCAAGAAAATTAGAGATACCAAGGGAACATTTCATGCAAAGATGGGCACAATAAATGACAGAAATGGTATGGACCTAACAGAAGCAAAAGATATTAAGAAGAGATGGCAAGAATACACAGAAGACCTGTACAAAAAAGATTTTCACGACCCAGATAATCACGATGGTGTGCTCACTCACCTAGAGCCAGACATCCTGGAATGTGAAGTCAAGTGGGCCTTAGAAAGCATCACTATGAACAAAGCTAGTGGAGGTGATGGAATTCCAGTTGAGCTCTTTCAAATCCTGAAAGATGATGCTGTGAAAATGCTGCACTCTGTATGTCAGCAAATTCAGAAAACTCAGCAGTGGCCACAGGACTGGAAATGGTCAGTTTTCATTCCAATCCCAAAGGAAGGCAGTGCCAAAGAATGCTCAAACTATCGCACAATTGCACACATCTCACACACTAGTACAGTAATACTGAAATTTCTCCAAGCCAGGCTTTAGCATTACATGAACCGTGAACTCCAGACGTTCAAGCTGGTTTTAGCAAAGGCAGAGGAACCAGAGATCAAATTGCCAACATCCTCTGGATCATCGAAAAAGCAAGAGAGTTTCAGAAAAACATNTGAAAGCGAAAGAGGAGAGTGAAAAAGTTGGCTTAAAGCTCAACATTCAGAAAACTAAGATCATGGCATCCGGTCCCATCACTTCATGGCAAATAGATGGAGAAACAGTGGAAACAGTGGCTGACTTTATCTTGGGGGGCTCCAAAATCACTGCAGAAATTTGTTGCAGCCATGAAATTAAAAGGCACTTACTCCTTGGAAGGAAAGTTAAGACCAACTTAGACAGCATTTTAAAAACCAGAGACAGTACTTTGTCAACAAAGGTCCATCTAGTCAAGGCTGTGGTTTTTCCAGTGGTCATGTATAGATGTGAGAGTTGGACTATAAAGAAAGCTGAGCACTAAAGAATTGATGCTTTTGAACTGTGGTGTTGGAGAAGACTTGAGAGTCCCTTGGACTGCAAGGAGATCCAACCAAGTCCATCCTAAAGGAGATCAGTCCTAGGTGTTCATTGGAAAAACTGATGTTGAAGCTGAAGCTCCACTACTTTGGCCACCTGATGTGAAGAGCTGACTCATTTGAAAAGACTCTGTTTCTGGGAAAGATTGAGGGCAGGAGGAGAAGGGGATGACAGAAGATGAGATGGCTGGATGGCATCACCGACTCAATGGATGTGAGTTTGGGTAAACTCCGGAAGTTGGTGATAGACAGGGAGGCCAGGCGTGCTGCAGTTCATGGGGTCACAAAGAGTCAGACACGACTGAGAAACTGAACTGAACTGAACTGAAAAAACATACATCTTAGGATCAGAAAGGTTTGAGTTCCGCTTTGAATTTGATGATTGTGTGAAATTACAAAAACTCTCAGAGCCTAAGTTTCCTTCTCTATTAAAAAGCAATAACAGCACCTCCCTAGAGTGGACCCTGATTTTGACCACCTAGATTCATTTCCCTTTCTTTCTTTCAAAGTATGATTTTATTTTCAGGTACTATGATTTTCCAGGTGTCCATATGCTTCTGGAAGGCTGATCTCTCCTTCAGCCCCTGGGTGACCTGACTGATCTGGAGGAAATCCTATTCTCTTAACTGATTTGAAGTAAGCATACGATGAGGCTTCCCAGGTGGTGCAGTGGCAAACAATCTGCCTGCCAGTGCAAGAGATGCAAGAGACTTGGGTTCGATCCCTGGATTGGGAAGATCCCCTGGAGAAGGAAATGGAAATCCACTCCAGTATTCTTGCCTGGGAAATCCCATGGACTGAGGAGCCTGGTGTGCTACAGTGCATGGAGTCACACAAAGTTTTAAAATTGTATCTATTTATTTATTTTCGGTGGTTCTGGGTCTTTGCTGCTTTGCACGGCTTTCTCTAGTTGTGGTGAATGGGGTTACTTTTCATTGTGGTGCATGGATTCCTCACTGCACTGGCTTCTCTTGTCGCAGAGTACAGGTTCAGTAGTTGTGGTCCTCAGGCTTAGCTGCTCCATGGCGGGTAGAATCTTCCCTGACCAGGGATCAACCTGTATACCCTCCATCGGCAGGTGGATCCTTATCCACTGCACCACCAAGCAGGTCCAGCTGTTTTATATAGGACAAATAAACAAGGTCCTACTGTATAGCACAGGGAACTATATTCAATATCCTACGATAAAACATAATGGAAAAGAATATGAAGATATATAGGTAACTGAATCATTTTGCTGTACAGCAGAAATTAACACAACATTGTAAATCAACTATACTTCAGCTAAAAAATAAACAAAACAAAAATGATAACAAACACTGCCTATGTGCCAGGCACCATTCTAAGAGCTTAACATATTTAAATTATTTAATCTTTATCACAATCCTATGGAGAAGACCCTGATCTTGGGAAACACTGATGGCTGGAGGAGAAGGAGGCAACAGAGGATGAGATAGTTAGATGGCATCATCAACTCAGTGGACATGAGTTTGAGTGAACTCTGGGAGCCAGTGAAGGACTGGGAAGCCTGGTGTGCCGCAGTCCATGGGGTTGCAAAGAGTCAGACACGACTGAACAACCAAAACAATCCTATGAGCTATATGCATAATTAAACCAATTTTATAGATGAGGAAAATGAAGTTCAGAGAGATTAAATAATTCCTCTGAGTTCACACAGTCGATAGGTAATAGAGGCAATATATAAAGCCAGGGAGCCAAGTGCTAGAATCTGTGATACAGAGCAGAGGAAGACCACAGAAAACTCTGATTTGATCTGCTGGTTTGGCCTCCCTTCATCCTTCCAGCTTCGAAGCAAAGTCAAGGAAAATGAATACGGTCTATGGGGAGGGACCACCTTGAGGTAGAGAAGGGGCTGATTTGGGAGGCAGGGGTGTACATGTGGTCTCCAGTAAGATAATACCATGCCTGGATTGCCTACCTGTAAAAGGGGCAGAGAGGTGGGATTGCTATGGGGATGGGGTATATATGTATATATATACATGTTACCGAATCATTTTGCTGTACAGCAGAAAGTAACACAACATAGATTGATTGCTATGGGGATGGGGTAGCATGCTTCCTGTTCAGTGTGGGGCTCAGAACCAGTGTTAATTGCTTCAGTTATGTCCGGCTCTGTGTGACCTTATGGACTGTAGCCTGAGAAGCTCCTCCATCCAGAGGATTCCCCAGGCAAGAATACTGGAATGGATTGCCATGCTCTCCTCCAAGGGATCTTCCTGATACAGGGATCAAACTCGAGTGTCTTAGGTCTCCTGCATTTGCAGGTGGGTTCTTTACCACAGGAGCCACCTGGGAAGCCCTCAGGGCCTGCTGCTGCTAAGTCGCTTCAGTCGTGTCCAACTCTGCGACCCCATAGACAGCATCCCACCAGGCTCCCCCGTCCCTGGGATTCTCCAGGCAAGAACACTGGAGTGGGTTGCCATTTCCTTTTCCAATGCATGAAAGTGAAAAGTGAAAGGGAAGTCACTCAGTCATGTCCGACTCTTAGCCACACCATGAACTGCAGCCTACCAGCCTCCTCCATCCATGGGATTTTCCAGGCAAGAGTACTGGAGTGGGGTGCCATCGCCTTCTCCATCAGGGCCTAAATGAGAGCTATTAAAGACCGGCTATCACAGCATTGGAGCGCTAGCCTAGGTTTCTCCCATTTACCAGTTGCCTGCTTTATCTCATTTAATGATGACATGAAGAGAAAGAAAGACTTAAGAAGTCAGTCTGAATGCCAACCAAGTCATCAGTTACCACTTTAATTCCAACCCCTTTCTCTGCTCTCCTAAGGAGTCTGATGAGAATTCCCTCCCAGGGCTTCATTTCGTAACCAAGGCCTATTTGAGTCATTATCTCACTGTCAGCATCAAGAGAATGAAAAGCAGCTGTCTGTCCCTGCTCGGAATAGAATCTGGGAGGGAGGAGAAGTCAAGGGTGAATTCCCTGTGCAGATCATTAACCCTGAGGACAATATCCAAGGATTCGCGGCCCAGGCCAGCCTCAGATGAGGCTACAGATGCCAGTAACCTCCTGAGTAGCCTCAGGGGGTGATCTTTGAAGGAGAAAGCTGCAGGGTCAGGGCAGAATAGGTCACATGTGGCAGAACTGGATACAGCATGGGGTTCAGATTTGTGAATCGTATCAAACCGGAACACAGGCTCCAGAATCAACAGACATGGGCTTGAGCCCAAGCTGCTGTGACCTTGGCCAGGTTCCCCAATCTTGCTGAACCTGTTTTCTTGCCTGGGTAGCAGAGTAATACTACATATACAGGCATGTATCAGAGATATTGTGGGTTTGGTTCCAGGTCACCACAATAAAGCAAATATGGCAAAAAAAAAAAAAAAAAAAAAAGTGAGTCATGTGAATTATTTGGTTTCCTAGTGCATGTAAAGGGTTTCCCCAATGGCTCAGCAGGTAAAAATCTGCTTGCCAAAGCAGGAGACACAGGAGATATGGGTTCCATCTTTGGGTCGGGAAGATCCCCTGGAGGAGGACATGGCAACCCACTCCAAAATTATTGTCTGGAGAATCCCATGGACAGCGGAGCCTGGCAGGCTACAGTCCACAGTGTCACACAGAGTTGGACATGACTGAGTGACTTAGCACACTGCTGCTGCTGCTGCTAAGTCACTTCAGTCATGTCCGACTCTGTGTGTCCCCATAGACGGCAGCTCACCAGGCTCCCCCGTCCCTAGGATTCTCCAGGCAAGAATACTGGAGTGGGTTGCCATTTCCTTCTCCAATACATGAAAGTGAAAAGTCAAAGTGATTTCATTCAGTCCTGTCCGACTCTTAGCGACCCCATGGACTGCAGCCTACCAGGCTCCTCCATCCATGGGATTTTCCAAGCAAGAGTACTGGACTGGGGTGCCATTGCCTTCTCCGTAGGTCTTCATAGAACCAGTCAATTTCAACTTCTTTGGCATCAGTGGTTGGGGCACAGACCTGGATTACTATGATGTTGAATGGTTTGCTTTGGAAACAAACCAAGATCATTCTGTAGTTTTTCAGAGTGTAACCAAGTACCGTATTTTGGACTCTTGTCGACTGTGAGGGCTACTCCATTTCTTCTAAGGGATTCTTGCCCACAATAGTAGATATAATGGTCATCTAAAAGACTTAGCACACAGTGCATGTAAAATGTGTGTTTACACTGTGTGCTGTGCCATGCTTAGTCACTCAGTCACGTCCAACTCTTTGCAACCCATGGACTGTAGACCACCAAGTTCCTCTCCATGGGGTTCTTCAGGCAAGAATACTGGAGTGAATTGCCACGCTCTCCTCCAGGGGATCTTTCCAACTCAGGGATCAAACCCATGTCTCCTGCATTGCAGGCGAATTCTTTACCATCTTAGCCACCAGGGAAGCCCAAGAATTTGGAGTGGGTAGCCTATCTCTTCTCCAGGGGGTCTTCCCAGCCCAGGAATCGAATCGGGCTCTCCTGCATTGCAGGTGGATTCTTCACCAGCTGAGGAACCAGGGAAGCCCACGTTTACTGTAGTCTATTAAGTGTGTAATACATTATGTCTTTAAAAAGCAATGTACGTATCTTAACTTAAGAAAACGTTATTTCAAAAAAAAAAACAAAACTACCCACCATCTTGTAGGATATCAAAGATCACTGATCACAGATCACTGTAACAAATCTAATAAACATTTAAAATATTGCAAGAATTACCAAAATGTGACACAGACATGCAAAGTGAGCAAATATTGTTGGGAAAACAGCACTGATAGACTTTTTTTTTTAATTTTTATTTTAACTTTAGTTTACTTTACAATACTGTATTGGTTTTGCCAAACATTGACATGAATTCACCACGAGTGTACATGCGTTCCCAAACATGAATCCCCTCCCACCTCCCACCCCATACCATCTCTCTGGGTCCTCTCCTTGCACCAGTCCCAAGCATCCTGCATCCTGCATCGGACATCGACTGGCGATTCGTTTCTTACTTGATAGTATACATGTTTCAATGCCATTCTCCCATCTCATCCCACCCTCTCCCTCTCTCTCTCCCCCAGAGTCCAAAAGTTCACTCTATAGATCTGAGTCTCTTTTGTTGTCTCGCATACAGGGTCATCATCCCCATCTTTCTAAATTCCATATATATGCGTTAGTATACTGTATTGGTGTTTTTCTTTCTGGCTTACTTCACTCTGTATAATCGGCTCCAGTTCCATCCATCTCCTTAGAACTGATTCAAATGTATTCTTTTTAATGGCTGAGTAATACTCCATTGTGTATATGTACCACAGCTTTCTTATCCATTCATCTGCTGATGGACATCTAGGTTGTTTCCATGTTCTGTCTATTATAAACAGTGCTGCAATGAACATTGGGGTACATGTGTCTCTTTCTATTCTGGCTTCCTTGGTGTGTATGCCCAGCAGTGGGATTGCTGGGTCATAAGGCAGTTCTATTTGCAATTTTTAAAGGAATCTCCACACTGTTCTCCATAGTGGCTGTACTAGTTTGCATTCCCACCAACAATGTAAAAGGGTTCCCTTTTCTCCATACCCTCTCCAGCATTTATTGCCTGCAGACTTCTGGATCGCAGCCATTCTGACTGGTATGAAGTGGTACCTCACTGTGGTTTTGATTTGCATTTCAGCACTGATAGACTTACCTGACCCTGTTGACTTACAATATTGTATTAGTTTCAGGTGTACAACATAGTGATTCAGTATTTTTATAGATTACATTCCATTCAAAGCTACTATGAAATATTGTCTGTATTTGCCATGCAGTACTCTATATCCTGTATCTTATTTATTTTACATGTAGTCGTTTGTACTTCTTTTTTTTTGTTTGTTTGTTTTTTAAATGCTGATCTTTTCTTTTTTAATTTTATTTTTTTACTTTACAATACTGTATTGGTTTTGCCATACATTGACATGAATCCACCACAGGTGTACATGAGTTCCCAACCCTGAACCCTCCTCCCACCATCTTTCCCATATCATCTCTCAGGAAGCTGTGGCACATATACACTAGGGAGTATTACTCAGGCCATTAAAAAGAATACATTTGAATCAGTTTTAATGAGGTGGATGAAACTGGAGCTGATTATACAGAGTGAAGTAAGTCAGAAAGAAAAACACCAATACAGTATACTAACACATATATATGGGATTTAGAAAGATGGTAATGATAACCCTACATGCTAGACAGCAAAAGAGACACAGATGTAAAGAACAGACTTTTGGACTCTGTGGGAGAGGGAGAGGGTGGGATGATTTAGTTTGTACTTCTTAATCTCCTAGTCTTATTTTCCCCCTCTCCAACCCCTCCTGCCACTGATAACTAGTAGTTTGTTCTCTACACCTATGAGTCTGTTTCTGTTCTACTTATTTGTAAAAAGCACAATATCTGGGGAGAGCAATAAAGTGAGGCACAAGAAAACGAGATATGCCTATACAGAGATGAAAACCAAAACACAACCAGCCCCTGAGAGCAATGATTTTTTTCCTACATGAGAAAAGGTAAGAAAGCACCCCCTCTTACTTCAACACAGCTGCTTCTCAGCCTTTTCTTTTCCTTCCTGCTTCCAAAATTTCAGCTCTTTTGAAGTTTATGCCAAACCTGCACAAACCATGGCCCCTTCTTTTGAGAGTCTTGGACTGACTTCACAGGCACTCACTCTCATTCACTGAAGATTCTAGCATCTAGTCCACTGTTTTTCTGTCAACCATTATTCCGGTCATCCTTCCTTGTGACTTCAGTATCCATGTGAATTATCCAGTTATCCACCCAAGGACCCCACCTCTCAGGTCCTTGACCACCCACCTCTGCAAACCTATTCTTTTATCTCATCTCATCTCTCAATATGTTACATGAATACACTCTAGAACTTTGAGAGCACCAGGTCTAAGACCTCAAACTTAAGTATTCCACCCTCTTATCTTTCCACCTCATACCTTGCAGGACCCTCTAATCCAATTATTCTTCCCCACCATTGAGAACTCTAACCCAGTGTCCCCCACCACTACCTCACTAATGATCTCTTGTTCACTCTTCCTTTTTTCTTCAGACAGTTTGCTCATGATCAAATACTAAGCCATGTCACCTGGGTACACTGTTAACTCTTTTACTTCCCATGTTCTGTGTCTTCTTTCTCCATCCAAGTCAAACCCAGGTTAAACCTAGTGCTTCATCTCTTCTATGCCCATAGCCCAAGAGCTCAACATGGTGAGAGAAACACAAACCCAGCTGACTGACCTCACTTCACGTTTATGACCTTAGCCCTACCAGAAAATCTTAAACTCTGTTTCCCTGGAAAGTCTGTCTTTCCATCTGTCCAGGTTGACTACTTAATATCTTCTTCGCCAACCTCCGATGCCTCTTCTCCCATCCTTGGAAAACTGATGATTCTTTTCTATCTCCCTGAAAATGAGAAGCATTCCTTCAGCATCCCTCTCCCCCCACCATATTAATAAGCATCAGTGCAGATTCTGACTGCCCTTGTGCTCTATGGACTGTCAACCTCTCCCCTATGACGCTTTCCTCCTCAAAGACTTTACTGCTCCAATTGTCTCTTTTTTGTCCTGCATCAATTCTTCCCTCTTTGTGGATCATTCCCACTAGGCTAGTGGTAAAAATCCTGCCTGCTACTGCAGGAGATGAAAGATATGTGGGTTTGATCCCTGGGTCAGGAAGATCCCCCGGAGGAGGAAATGGCAACCCACTCCAGTATTCTTGCCTAGACAATCCCACGGACAGAGGAGCTCGGTAGACTACAGTCCATTGGGCCACAAAGAGTCAGAAACTTTCATGACTGAAGCGACTTAGCACACAGGCACCTGTAAGCATACAGACAAGCTACGGCAACTCTTATTTTTTAAGATCACTTCCCTTGATACTATATCTCATTCTACCAGTATTGCATTTTTCTTTCTTTATGGCAAACTAACCCACATTCCAGGCTTATTATTCTAACTGAATCCATATGAATCTTATTTATGCCATTTCACTTATGCCAATAACCTCTATGTTGCTAAAATGAACAGTCAACCCTCAGCCCTCCTTTTACAAGAATTCTCAGCAATCTTTGATACACCTGGTCACTCTTTCTTCTTAAAAATATAAAGCAAATGAATGAATGTAATAAAACAGAAACATATACAGAGAACAAACTAGAGGTTACCAGTAGGAAGACAGTTCAGGGAGGGGCAAGATAGGGGAAAGGATTTAAGAGATACGAACTACAAGGAAGAAAAAAAATAAAACACAAGGACTTAATGTACAGCACAGGCAATATAACAATATTTTATAATAACTTTAAATGGAGTATAATCTATAAAAATATCAAATTGTTGTTGTACACCTGAAATGAATATAACATTATAAATCAACCATGCATGTGCAGTTTCAGTCATGTCTGACTCTCTGCAACCCCATGGACCTTAGCCTGCCAGGCTCCTCAGGGATATTCCCAGCAAGAATACTGGAGTGGTTTGCCATGCCCTTCTCCAGTGGATCTTCCCAATCCAGGGATCAAACCCATGTCTCCTGCATTGCAGGTGAATTCTTTTAACTGCTGAGCCATCAGGGAAGCCCCATAAATCAACAATACTTCAATTAAAAGCATCCTCTGCTCCTGAATTTGGAGATATCTACTCCTTCACAGGAAGCCCCTCTTCTTTTCTGGGTCATCCTCATATGCCAGCTTCTCGAAGTGAAAATCATCCAAAGCTCAACCTTAGCCTCATCTTCCCTCCCTTCCCATCTCTTCTCCTCTGCTCTTCTCTACGCCCTTTCCCTTGATGGCTACATCCTTTCTTATTTATCACCTGCGTGATGATAATTCCAGAATTAATAATGCTAGTCAATCCTGCCACAGTACTCTACGCTTCACTCAACTCTCCAATAGCCAGCGCAAAATCTTCAAGTAGACATGAAATGAGCATCTTAAAAACCTGAGGTTGAAAACAGAACTTTTGACTTCTCAGAGAAAACCTACTCCATATCCAAAAATGAATGTTTAATCTACTCATTCATCACTACCTTCATCATAACTCTTACTATAAGAGAGAGCTCAACAAATTATGGCCCTTGGGCCAAATCCAGCCCACCATCTGTTCTGGTGAATAACATTTTATTGGAAAACAGCCACCCTCATTCATTTGTACATTGTCTGTGGCTGCTGTCATGCTACAATGCCAAAACTGAGCGGTTGTGACAGAAACCATTTGTTCCACAAAGCCCGAATTTTTTACTAATTGGCCCGTTTCAGGAAAAGTTTGCTGACTGTTGACCTAAGCTGTCATTGTTTCATACCTACGCAACTGCCATGGCCGGCTTCTTGATAGTCTTCTATTATTTTCCCTCTTCTTCACCCAGAAGTCAGAATGATGTTCTTGAAATCCTAATTACATCTTATAGCTCTCCTAATTAAAAATTCTAATCGTTCCATCATATTTGCAATAAAAGCCATACTCTGTGCCATGACCTAAATGTATGTGTGCGCTCAGTCGTGTCTGATTCCTTACAGTCCCATGAACTGCAGCCCATCAGGCTCTCTGTCCATGAAATTTACCAAGCAACAATTCTGGAACAGGTTGCCATTTCCCACTCCTGGGGATTTTCCAAGCCCAGGGACTGGACCCGCTTCTCTGGTGTCTCCTGCATTGGTAGGCCACTGTGCCACCTTGTCATGACCTACAAGGCCATAAATGATCAGGACCTACTTTTCCTTTCTAACTTTATTTCCTACAACTGTTTTTCTTACTCACCAGAGTCCATGTAGCCTCTTTACTTTTCCTCAGATAAGCCAAGCATTCTACTTTTCAGGATCTTTGTACCTGTCTTACCATCTATCTAGTGCACTTTTCAGACTTCCCCTGGGGGCTCAGAGGTAAAGAATCAGCCTGCAATGTAGGAGTTGCAAGAGATGCATGTTCGATCCCTAGGTCCGGGAAGATTCTCTGGAGGAGGGCATGGCACCCCACTCCAGTCTTCTTGCCTGGAGAATCCCATGGACAGAGGAGCCTGGTGGGCTACAGTCCATAGGGTCACAAAGAGTTGGACACGACTGAAGCAACTTAGCATGCATGCACGCAAAGCGCTTTTCACCTATCTATCCCTACAACTCCTTCTTTTCATTATTCGTGTCTCTGCTCCAATATCATCTCTTTGGCTCTAAGAATACCGTTTTCCATTTGACAGGGATATTGTGTCTCTCATTCACTGCCATGTCCACAGGGCCCTGCATATTGTAGACTCTCAATATGTAATTGTTGAGGGTATACAAGAATGAGTCCTAACACAGAGCTCAGCAGAGGAACTGTGGGGACACAAAGCAAAGGTGACTAGCACTAAGGGATGGTTGGTTGAGAAGGCTAAAAAAGAAGGGGACAGTGGAGGGGGGAGGAGATTTTTCAGAAAGTGGAGGGGGGGCAAATATGTCCAAAGACAGGAACTATAGGAGCAGCTGGCACACTTAAGGGCACAAGTGTGTGTTTAGTTGAGACCCTGTGACAACATGAACTGTAGCATGCCAGGATCCTCTGTCCATGCATTTTTCAGGTAAGAATACTGGAGCAGGTTGCCTTTTCCTAGTCAAAGAGATCCTCCCAACCCAGGGATCAAACCTGTGTCTCTTGCATTCCCTGCCCTGGCAGGCAGATTCTTTAACACTGTGCCACCTGGGAAGCCCAGGAGCACAAGTAGTGGTGCATAGAGAGTAGATACACATATAACTCATGATGCAGGGGGCAGTGATGGTGTGGAATAGACACTGTGCAGATGGTGAAAGACCTTGAATATCAAGATGTTTCACTATGTCTGAGGTCATTAAGAAATTGTTGATGTTGTTCAGTCACTAAGTCATGTCCAACTCTTTGTGACCCCTTGAATTGCAGCACACCAGGCTTCTTTGTCCTCCACTATCTCCCAGAGTTTGCTCAAATTCATGTCCATTGAGTTGGTGATGCTATCTAATCCCATCTCATCTTCTGCCACACTCTTCTCCTTTGACCTTCAATCTTGTCCAGCATAGGGGTATTTTCCAATGAGTCGGGTCTTCACATCAGGTGGCCAAAGTATTAGAGCTACAGCTTCAGCATCAGTCCTTCCAATGGATATTCAGGACTGATTTCCTTTAGAATTGATTGGTTTTATCTCCTTGCAGTCTAAGGGACTCAACCATCCATACATGACCACTGGAAAAACCATAGCTTTGACTAGGACCTTTGTTGGCAAAGTAATGTCTCTGTTTTTTACTATGCTGTCTAGGTTGGTCATAGCTTTTCTTCCAAAGAGCAGTCGTCTTTTAATTTCATGACTGCAGTCACCATCTGCAGTGATTTTGGAGCCCAAAGTCTGTCACTGTTTCCATTGTTTCCCCATCTATTTGCCAAGAAGTGATGGGCCCGCATGCCATGATCTTAGTTTTTTGAATGTTGAGTTTTAAGCCAGCTATTTCACTCTCCACTTCTACTTTCATCAAGTGACCTGTACATTAAAATGGGTAGACTTTACTACGTGCAAACTACACCTCAAAAGTCAAAGCTTAAAACTGTATTTTTTTTATTGTTCTGGGTGCCATGGAGAATATGCACAAGCAATGTGAAACAGTATCAAGCAACACAGAAACCATGCACAGAAAAACATACTGGAGAAAACCATGTCCAAATCCTGACAGTAGATTTTGCTGGTGGGAGAGCAAATGTTGTTTTCTACTATTTTTCTTCTTTTCTGTGCTTCATTCTAGTGATGAAACAACTAAAGGTTGCTTTAAACATATGCTAGATTATAGAAGTTTCTCTCAATTGTCTTTGACTTTCAGCTCCTTTACACAGCACACAAGACTTTGCTTGATACCTGTTATCTGTGTGTGTGCTCAGTCGTGTCCCGCTCTTTGAGACCCTATGGACTGTAGCTTGCCAGTCTCCTTTGTCCATGGAATTTCCCAGGCAAGGATACTGGAACAGGATGCCACTCCCTTTTCCAGGGGCTCTTCCTGACCCAGGGAGTGCATGTGCATTTCTTGCATCTGATGCATTGGCAGGTGAATTCTTTACCACTCCACCACCTGGGAAGTCCCTATCTGTTATCTACTGGAAAGAAATGGGTAAGCACCATGGACAGCTCCTGGACATTTCCTAGGGTGGCTTTCTCATGGGCTTGGAATGGGATTCTAACCGTTTCCCTCTCACATTGCCCTGTGACAGTTCCTTGAGTCAGGAGACACAGCTTTTCTCTCAAAAGTCTCTGTGATTTAACGTCCTCTGCTAGCAAAATCCACCTCCCAGCCCCTACCTTCCTCTCTAGACTTTTGTGAGCAAACGTGAGACACACTCAGAATACTTGCTGAGCACAAGAGAAAACCTGTGTTATTATCTAGACTTTTGAAGTAGACAATCTCTTCAAAACCATTTCATAAATAATCTTTTAGAATCTGTCAGAAAATACATGTTGCAAGCAACAATAACAACTGTGTTCTTTAGAAAACCCATTTTAAACTTCCATCCAAGTTCATCAGAACATTTTTCCCCAAATTCCCATCAGTACATTTTTTACCTCCTTGTCTAAACAGTTATGATGGACTGGAGTGGTGGTGAGAAGACAACAGCCTAATGAGGACAAGTAGAGAAACCAAGAGACAAAATGGAAAAGCTGTAATAAATTATAGATTTTGATAAATTACCCCACACTCTCGAGTTTCAATTACAGAAACACAGTTTACACAAGTAATTACTGAAGAAATTACCACAGAAGCACATCCATTCATTGAATTATAAGGCATCAATTCTGTCCCCTTGATTGCATCTTCAGTTCCAAGGATGGCAATCACAGCTTCACACAAAACTTTAATAACACAATCTTTGGGGGACTAAAAAAAAATGCCGTTGGATATAAAACGTGTACAGGAATGATAAGAAAAAGCTGTTGATTCATTCTGAGAAAGCAAATGGCTTCAATGAGTTAATTGCCAAGCCAGAACTTTGACAGCTGGAAGCTGATCACTCAGTGAGCTGGCTCTAGAGTTCTAACGCTCTCCAAGGGTCTCTGACACTACCTTGGGGGTCAAGAGAGATGACCCATGAAAGATAATGCCCAGCAACCAATTTAACCTGTCGATTTTGGAGTGTCATATAACAATAGAGCTGAATGGATGTTTAAGGGATTTTAGTCTAACCTTTAACTCAACGCTTACATCTTTTCCTCAACTCAATATCCAGATATATATAGATAACAGACATGTACACATGCACATATTAAATTCCTTGTAGAAGACATTCCATGTCCCTTCATTGTTCCTTCACTATTTTAATTTTTAATTAATATTTATTGGATCAGTTGATTGACAATGTTGTGTTGGTTTCTATGAACAGCAAAGTGAATCTTATAATATTTGTCTTTATCCATCTGACATCACTCAGAACAACAGTCTCTAGGTCCATCCGAGTCACTGCAAATGGCATATTTTGTTCTTTTTACGAGCTGAGTCATATTCTATTGTATGTTTACACCACATCTTCTTTACCCATTCTTCCCTTGATGGACATTTAGATTGCTTCTATGTTCTGGCTACTGTAAACAGTGCTGCAATGAACATTGTGCTACATGTATCTTTTTGAACTATGGTTTTCTTTTGTTTTGATATATGCCCATGAGTGGGATTGCCTTCACTACTTTAAAAGTTAATCAACTTTTTTGAAGTTATAATTTATAGTATGGACAGGGAGGCCTGGTGTGCTGCAATTCATGAGGTCATAAAGAGTCAGACACGACTGAGCAACTGAACTGAACTGAACTGAATATGCAATCATTTAAATAAAGTTTGATGAGTTTGGATACATATATCAGAGTAACCATCATTACATTCAACTTATAGAATATATCCATCACTCCCAGAAAATGCCTTCATAACTGTTTGGAGTCAGTATCTCTTCTGCTGAACCCTGGTGGGAGAGTGATTGACAAAAACAATCACGTTTAGTTTTGTCACTATAGTTTGGCTTTGCTTTATCTAAATTTTCTGTGAATGAGATGATGATACAGTATGGACTCTCTTGTGTCTGTCTTCTTTCTATCGGCATAAAGCTTTTGAGATTCATTGATGTTGTTGCATATAGTAATTGATTCTTTTTATTGCTGAGGAGTATCCCGCTGTATGGATATATCACAGTTTATGCACGCTCTGTTGATGGACATTTGGGTAGTTTCCAGTTTGGGTCTTCAGGAACAAACAGCATCTCCACAAGGCTGTTAAGAGCTGAACCACCATCTAATTAAACCACCATTGATCAGAAGTAGGGACTGGTCAAGAATCCATCTGCCAAACAGGAAGCTCAAGAGATGCGGGTTTGATCTCTGGGTCAGGAAGATCCCCTAGAGTAGGAAATGGCAACCCACTCCACTATTCTTGCCTGGTAAATCCCATGATCAGAGGAGCCTGGAAGGACTACAGTCTGTGGGGTCACAAAGAGTCAGACATGCCCGAGTACAGCATAGCAGTCTTTCCACTTTCTCAGAGCCCAGACAGAAATGAAGCATGCTTGTGCTTTCCCCTAACCTTCCACTTCATTCTCCTTAGAAAGATGGTTTTCAAAGGCACCAGTCGTAAGATTTCCTGATGCCTTGAGGATGAAACACAATACTTTTCCACAGCCTAGGGTTCCCACCATCAGAGGGCTGCAAACTGGGGACCTTGGGACAAACAAAGTCAGCCTAACATTTATATGTGTCAAGACAGTTTTTTTGGGGGGAAAAACAACTGCATCCATTCAGTTTTGTATCAATTGTGGCTGCTCTTTCTGTAAGTGGCAGAATGGAGCCATTGGGACAAAAAACATATAGTGTGAAATGCTGAACTGTTTACCACGTGGCTTTTTACTGGAAGAGTTAGCCGGTCCCTGCCCAACATCATCAGACTCTTGTTTGTGGCTCCTCCAGGTGACTCCCTGCTTTCCTGCCCTGCCACAGCCATGCTGGCATTCACAGGGCTCCTGCCAGCCACAGGCCAATGTCCTTCCTTTCTCTCCTCAGGGCTCACACTTCATCACTAAGCTCTTACTGCAAATGCCTCCAAGAGACCATCACATTGTTTAAGTTTCTTCATAATACTTCTGACTTGGGAAATTCTACATTTATTCCTTTAAGTCATTCATTCATTCATCAGGCACTTATGGAGTGTCTACCATGTGCAACACAATTGGTATAGGCCAGTGGACAAGTCAGAAATGATTCTGGTCATTTTAGAGTTCACATTCTAGTTGGGGAAAACAAAAGACATCATGGTAACATACACATTCACATGGACACATTTTATTTATAAGAAGAACTATGAAGACAACACTGGATGGGGAGGATTTCAGACAGAGTGTATGGAGCTGAGAGGTGAGTGACAAGGAGTGTGAAGTCTAGAATATTCCCAAAAGAGGGAATGGCAAGTGCAAAAGCCCTGGGGCAGGGATGAGCTTAGAGGAACAGAAAGAAAGCTACATGCTTGGAGCTGAATGAGCAGGGGTGAGGGGTTTCCCTTACAAATAGCTGTGAAAAGAAGAGAAGCAAAAAGCCAAGGAGAAAAGGAAAGATATAAGCATCTGAATGCAGAGTTCCAAAGAATAGCAAGAAGAGATAAGAAAGCCTTCTTCAGCAATCAATGCAAAGAAATAGAGGAAAACAACAGAATGGGAAAGACTAGAGATCTCTTCAAGAAAATAAGATATACCAAGGGAATATTTCATGCAAAGATAGGCTCGATAAAGGACAGAAATGGTATGGACCTAACAGAAGCAGAAGATATTAAGAAGAGATGGCAAGAATACACAGAAGAACTGTACAAAAAAGATCTTCACAACCCGGATAATCACGATGGTGCACTCACTCACCTAGAGCCAGACATCCTGGAATGTAAAGTCAAGTGGGCCTTAGAAAGCAACATTACAAACAAACCTAGCGGAAGTGATGGAATTCCAGTAGAGCTGTTTCAAATCCTGAAAGATGATGCTGTGAAAGTGCTGCACTCAATATGCAAACAAATTTGGAAAACTCAGCAGTGGCCACAGGTCTGGAAAAGGTCAGTTTCACTCTAATCCCTAAGAAAGGCAATGCCAAAGAATGCTCAAACTACCACACAATGGTACTCATCTCACACGCTAGTAAAGTAATGCTCAAAATTCTCCAAGCCAGGCTTCAGCAATATGTGAAGCGTGAACTTCTTGATGTTCAAGCTGGTTTTAGAAAAGGCAGAGGAACCAGAGATCAAATTGCCAACATCCTCTGGATCATCAACAAAGCAAGAGAGTTCCAGAAAAACATTTATTTCTGCTTTATTGACTATGCCAAAGCCTTTGACTGTGTGGATCACAATAAACTGTGGAAAATTCTGAAAGAGATGGGAATACCAGACCACCTAACCTGCCTCTTGAGAAATCTGTATGCAGGCCAGGAAGCAACAGTTAGAACTGGACATGGAACAACAGACTGGTTCCAAATACAAAAAGGAGTACGTCAAGGCTGTATATAGTCACCCTGCTTATTTAACTTATATGCAGAATACATCACGAGAAACGCTGGGCTGGAAGAAACACAAGCTGGAATCAAGATTGCCAGGGGAAATATCAATAACCTCAGATATGCAGATGACACCACCCTTATGGCAGAAAGTGAAGAGGAACTAAAAAGTCTCTTGATGAAAGTAAAAGAGGAGAGTGAAAAAGTTNCACAAGCTGGAATCAAGATTGCCGGGAGAAATATCAATAACCTCAGATATGCAGAGGACACCACCCTTATGGCAGAAAGTGAAGAGGAACTAAAGAGCCTCTTGATGAAAGTGAAAGAGGAGAGCAAAAAAGTTTGCTTAAAGCTCAACATTCAGAAAACGAAGATCATGGCATCTAGTCCCATCACTTCATGGGAAAAAGATGGGGAAACAGTGGAAACAGTGTCAGACTTTATTTTGGGGGACTCCAAAATCACTGCAGATGGTGACTGCAGCCATGAAATTAAAAGACACTGACTCCTTGGAACAAAAGTTATGACCAACCTAGATAGCATATTCAAAAGCAGAGACATTACTTTGCTGACTAAGGTCCATCTAGTCAAGGCTATGGTTTTTCCAGTAGTCATGTATGGATATGAGAGTTGGACTGTGAAGAAGGCTGAGCATTGAAGAATTGATGCTTTTGAACTGTGCTGTTGGAGAAGACTCTTGAGAGTTCCTTGGTCTGCAAGGAGATCCAACCAGTCCATTCTGAAGGAGATCAGCCCTGGGATTTCTTTGGAAGGAATGATGCTAAAGCTGAAGCTCCAGTACTCTGGCCACCTCATGCGAAGAGTTTACTCACTGGAAAAGACTTTGATGCTGGGAGGGTTTGGGGGCAGGAGGAGAAGGGGACGACCAAGGATGAGATGGCTGTATGGCATCACGGACTCGATGGACGTGAGTCTGAGTGAACTCCGGGATTTGGTGATGGACAGGGAGGCCTGGCGTGCTGCGATTTATGGGATCGCAAAGAGTTGGACACGACTGAGCGACTGAAGTGAACTGAACTCAAGGTTTCACCTTCATGGATACCTCACTTATCATGTTCACTGCTGTCTCTCCAGCACCTAGAAACAAACTCTCCTACCTTGGGTCTCAGTTTCCTCAGCCCTGCAACAAGAAACTTAAGCTAGATAATGTGTATGTGTCTCTCCAGCTCAAGTCTACACTGAATTTGAACTTTTTGAAATCATAGAGCTAAAGCCAGACTCCCCATTTTAGCACCAGCCAAACATCCTCCTCATCATTTTGAAAACCGTCGAAGCGGCATCTCTCAAACATGGATCAGCAAACGCAGAGCTAAGCCAGGGATTCTCAGTATGTTCCCTCAGATGGGCGGTTTGTCAGAAGGTAAATGAGGCAAGATTGCTGGATGAGAGTCTGGCCCTTCTGCCTCCAGGCCTTCTGGAAATATCAGATACACAGTGAAGCTTTGAAAAATGGCTTCTTCTCCTTAATCAGAAATTTTAATGCCAGTGACATATTGTCATACTCTCATATTCTTCTACCTTTAAAATGGTTGGGATTGACATATATACACTACTATATAGGAAATAGATAACTATTAATAACACGAGCCTACTGTATAGTACAGGGAACTCTACTCAGCACTCTGTAACGACCTATATGGGAAAAGAATCTAAGAGGATATATATATATATGAAAGTGAAAGTGACTTTACTCAGTCATTTCCGACTCTTTGCAACCCCATGGGCTGTAGCCCACCACTCTCCGCCATCCATGGGATTTTCCAGGCAAGAGTACTGGAGTGCGGTGCCATTGCCTTTTCCAGAGGATCTTCCTGACCCAGGGATTGAACCCAGGTCTTCTGCATTGTAGGCAGATGCTTTACCATCTGAGCTACCAGGGAAGTCCATTATATATATATATATATATACACATAGATACATATACATATGTATACATATATACATATAAAATTACATATACATATGTGTGTGTGTGTGTGTGTGTGTGTGTGTGTGTGTGTATGCTTCCCTCATAGCTCAGTTGGTAAAAAATCCACCTGCAATGCAGGAGACCCTGATTCTATTTCTGGGTCGGGAAGATCCGCTGAAGAATGGCTAGGCTACCCACTCCAGTATTCTTGGGCTTCCCTTGTGGCTCAGCTGGTAACGCATCTGCCTGCAATGTGGGAGACCTGGGTTCCATCCCTGGATTGGGGAGATCCCCTGGAGAAGGGAACGGCTACCTACTCCAATATTCTGGCCTGGAGAGTTCCGTGGACTGTATAGTCTGGGGTCGCAGAGAGTTGGACACGACTGGGCGACTTTCACTTTCACATGTATGTATAACTGAGTCACTGGGCTGTACACCTGAAACCTGTACAACATTGTAAGTCAGTTATACTCCTGTAAAAAAATTAAGTAACGTTTTCCCTACATTTTAATACACTCTCTTTCATGTGGAGTTTAGTTGCTTCAGTTGCATTAGTCTCTACCGTACAACAAATGAATCAGCCACACATATACAAATATCCCCTCTTTGGCACCACAGAGCACTGAGTAGAGTTCCCTGTGCTATAAAAACACCTGTAAGTAGTCACTGTGGAAAGGAAGGGAGAAATTAACTGGCTGGTAACGTTTCCCCCTGCATTTACATGATCGCTCTTTCTTCTCTGAGATGGTTAAATGGGGAAAATATTCAGTCCAAGTGGTGATGTCCACAAAGATAAAAATCCACTGAAGATCTTTGCTCCTTTTTCTCTCTTTTTCATGTGCACACGCACACGCACACACACACACACACACACACACACACACACACACACCTATAAATACCAATGTATCCGATGCATAGTTGTCAATAATATTCATGAAAATACACATAAGCTCAAGCATAGATTTATATTCACAGCCTGTAGTGCATGCACAAACACTCATCTGCTTGTGTCTCTACAGGTAGGAATTTTCTCCTGCACCTGACACCCATAACAATAAAAAATCCACTTATGTACCTACAAATACAAACACAAAACAGATGAGTGTTTGCAACAGAGAACTCACACACTCACACGTACACACATAGCACAAGCATGCAGGAACAGGTACAGTCTTAAGATACAAATTCTCACACGCAAATATAATGACACAGGCACACAAGACACACACAGCAACATATATGCAACTGTGAGTGCACACACAGGCAGGCACTCAAGTGCTTGGGCTTCTCTGGTGGCTCAGCCGTAAAGAATCACCAGCAATGCGGGAGATGCAGGTTTGATCCCTGGGTTGGAAAGATTCCCTGGAGAAGGAAGTGGTGATCCACTCCCAGTATTCTTTCCTGGAGAATTCCATGGACAGAGGAGCCTGGCAGGCTACAGTCCATGGGATCGCAAAGAGTCAGACATGACTTAGTGACAAAATAACAGTAACACAAGTAATCAGAAGCATGTGATTACTCCTCCAACTCCGGAAGGCAGACACACAACTGCTGTGTGTGCACACACACACCTGGGGGCCTCACACTGTCCCTAAATGATTGGGTGAAAAGAAACACAATTGGTAAAGGATTGAGGATGTGTTTTTGCTTCTGCTTTCTGTATTTCCCCACCTTGCTATAAAATGGAAAATCAATTGCAGTGAAATCAGGGAAGCAGTAAGAAAATAAGATGCAGGCTCCTGGGGAAGCCTAGATCTGGCATTCATCTCTGCCAAAACAAGGAGGATGAGGAGGTTAGGCTCTGTGGGGAAGCTGGATCTCTGCCCTGGAAATTCATGAAATCCTCACCAGAGGGAGTCTCCCAGGATATTCCTCATCATCCTTCAAATTAATATTAACAACAGCCTTATGTTCATGACTCCTTTTGACTTTAGGGAGAAAAACGATTTCATATCTATGTTCTCCTTTTATTGTGAAGCTTCAACAAAAGAAAGGAAAGGCAGATGCCGTGATGCCATGTCAGAGTTCACAAGGCCCGGGGGCTTCCCTGGTGGACCACTGGCTAGGATGCTGCTCTCTCAGTGCAGGGCCCTGGGTTCAATCCCCAGTCAGGAAACTAGACCCACATGCCACAACTAAACATCCCACACGCCGTAACAAAGACTGTGTGCCACGTCTAACAACCAGGGCAGCCAAATAAATAAATATATTTTTTAAAAAATAAAGCAATCACCAAGACCCCAACAACGATCTCACATATTCACAAGGTGCCTCACTTTGTGCTAAGTGCTTCTGCCACCTTAACTCACAGGATCTTAGCAACAACCCTGAGGGGCAAATGTATTGATATTAGTATTCCCATTTTGAAGTTGAGTAAAGTGAGGCTAAGAGAGGTAATAACTTGCTCAAGCTTACAACTGATGAGGCTGCTCTGTGAACCCAGGTTGAATTTGGGGAGATCGATCCAGGAGGTGGTTGAGACTGGGGTGTTTTAGAATACTGAGGTGTTTTTTGTTTTTTTAACAAAAGCTTTATTTTTAAACATACTTTTTAAAGAAGCATAACCAGAGCTCACTTCACAAGGCCAATCTGGCTCTTTTTTGATAGTTGGCCTCTGTCCCCTGGGAACAAATTTCCATGGGAAGCAGAAGTCACAAAAGCCACCAAAGGAACAAAAGATGACCTCGTTCAAGCTTTTGACTATAGAAGAGGTTCTCAACCTTGGGCGGTATTGATATTTTGGGCCAGATAACTTTGGCTGTGGGGAGTCTGTCCTGTGCCTTGTGGATGTTTAGCTACATCTCTGGCCTCTACACACCGGATGCCATCATCATCTGTGAAAACCAAAAATGCCTCTGAGCATTACCAACTGTCCCCTAGGGCACAATATCATTCCTAGGTGAAAAACCACTGGACTACATCCTTCCTGAATGCCTACTGTGTGCAAAACACTGAATGATGTATTTTAATTCATTTATCTCCCCAGCAATCCTATAAGGTATCAATATCCCCATGCAATAGGTGGGGACACTGAATCACACAATGCATATATTATAACTGATCATATCCAATATCCCTTTCGGTTACCCCTACTTCCAATAAGATCAACTCTATTAAGCACTCACCGTGCCAGGCACTGTGTTTACTCTATATAGACTCACCACAACTCTTTGCAGTAGACATCAAAAACTTTTCCATTGTATGGGTGAGAAAACAGAGGTCTGGCTAGCAAAATGTGGGGCTCTGACTTGTGCCATGTGACCGGTTGTCTTGGCACTCATCAGGTCTAAAGTACTGTTCTTGCAGATAGGAAAGATTAGGTGGAATCTCATGAAGACCACAACAAGGGCTTTTTAGTTTTTAACTGGCGTATAATTGCTTTGGGGGCTTCCCAGGTGCCACTAGCGGTAAAGACCTATCCTGCCAATGCAGAAGATATGAGATGTGGGTTTGATCCCTGGGTCAGGAAGATCCCCTGGAGGAGGGCGTGGCAACCCACTCCAATATTCTTGCCTGGAGAATCCCATGGACAGAGGAGACTGGCAGGCTATAATCCATAGGGTCACAAAGAGTCAGACATGACTGAAGAAACTTAGCATGCATGCACGCATAATTTCTTTACACTGTTGTGTTCGTTTCTGTTGTACAACAAAGTGGACCAACTATATGTATACATATATCCCCTCCTCCTTCTTGAACCTCTCTCTCACTCCCCATCCCACCCCTCTAGGTCATCTCTAGAACTGAGCTGAGCTCCCTGTGCTACACAGCAGCTTCCCACTAGCTATCCACCATACACATGGTAGTATATGCATCAATGATGCTTTCTCAATTAATCCCACCCTCTCCTTCCCCCCCACATCCACATTCTGTTCTCGATGTCTGTGTCTCTATTTCTGCCCTGCAAATAGGTTCATCGATACCATTTTTCTAGATTCTATATATATGTCCAAAACACAGTCTTTTATTTGAACATTTCCTGCCTTGTGAGCTAGCATAGTGATTTGGAGTATCAGAGTCACGATTTGCAAAAAACTAAATTGTGCAACTGAATTATAAAGCCAATCCCTTGTGGCATTGTTGATAAGCCTTAAGCATCACTCCTCTCTGAATCACCACCAAATTGTACCACTGGGCTTCAGTTACTACCAATTAGCTCCCTTGCAACCTAGTATATATTTTCCACTGTTATAGGGGCTGTGTAAACTATTCCAGCTGGGATGGTCCAGAGACCTTTGAGTCCAACCTAGATGATGATCTTCCTGTCTTTGTGACAGAAAATATATGGGTCAGGACTGTTAAAGATAAAAAATAGCATCCTATTAAGATCTAGCATTCTGTGAGGTCCTCTGGAGAAGGCAATGGCACCCCACTCCAGTGTTCTTGCCTGGAGAATCCCAGGGATGGCGCAGCCTGGTGGGCTGCCATCTCTCGAGTCGCACAGGGTCGGACACGACTGAAGCGACTTAGCAGCAGTAGCAGTGAGGTCCTCTAAAATGGTGTAAGACCACAACTTGGAGGCTTCAAGGCAAACTCCCTTATTCTATTCTGAAAGACACTAAACAGTAAAAACAGCAACTCACATTCACTACCCTGTCCTCTTGGTACTAGAACTGTAGTTTTTGACTGGGTATCACGCCCCTCTTACACACACACAGCCCCACCCTCACTCCAGGGATGTGCCTTGATTGGCTTAAAACAGTCCACACCCTCCAGGAAGCCACTCTGATTGGTTCAGTGTATCTGATACATTTTGAGGCAATGAGATAACAGATATACTTGTTGGAAGAGAAAACATTTCTCCTCTGTGTGAGATGGCTGCGAGGAAAGGCATAGTTAGTTCCTGCTGCTAAGTGATGAGCAAGAATTGGGCTCTTGCAAGCTCCTGGCAGCCACTTTGCATCATAAAGACAGTCATTCTTACAATGAAGCAGAAAAGAATAATTTGGAGAGAAGAGATGGAAAATACCTATGTAAGATGCATCAAAGCCTGCTTGAGTCCAGATCTTCCTCTGGGATGCTCATCAGTTCCAGTCAATAAGTCCCTTTTGCTGTTCAAAGCGACTTAAGTTGGATTTTCCATTAACCTCAAGCATCAGATTTCTGATACACAATTAGTTTTAGCTAAAAATAGAGCTTATACTTAGGTATAAGTATAAGAGTATAAGAGAATGACATTTGACACTGAAAATCATGCCCATGCCAGAAAGTTTACACCCACTCTTTTGTTATTCCTCAAACAATCCTGAACAGTTAGATATACTCATTGCTGTTTTACAGATAAGGAAACAGCCTTGGGAATGTCAAGAGGTGGCCTAAGGACTCACAGCTGGTAAGTGGTAGATGCAAGATTTTGCCGGGAGCTGCCATGGGAGATCCCACTCATGACAAAGGTCATGTGGAAGAGAACTGTTAAGCAAGGCTTCAGAACTCAAGGAGCTCCCTAGGCTTTCTTGAGCATCTACCCCAAAACCAGAATCTGTCTGTTTTACTGTTCCATGACTTTCTCCAACTCCTCTGACATTAACAGGGGACTGACCCTGACCACCTTTCTCTGGAGAAAATCAACTTAGGGCTATAGCTATAATGTCTCCTGGACATGAGAGGAATATTTCAAATCAAACCCCCTCTGTTAGCATTCTAGCTTGCTTGGCAGGTATATCCAGACTCTTGCAGCTATGCATACAATTATTTACAGCCTCCCAACTGTGAGAAGCATAGAAAGCCTAAAACATAGAGCCTTTGAAGGAGTTAAAAGTTATTAGAGTAGTGCTAGTGCTGATGTAGGATTTCGTTATTGAGCCAATACTTGTTGCTAAGTTCCCATATCTCTTATCCACTATGCACCTGGGAATGCATTAGTTAACATAGTGAGAATGCTAGAAAAACAAGTGTAGCCTTGAATTTAACCATATCAGACTGTTGAGCTAACTGGTTCCTTTTTGTAACTCACTGCACCTTTGCTCTGTGTAAAACGTAACTCTTTTTGGCATTTTTCTGAGGCTGACATAGATTAGAAATATAAAGTAAAACACTTTTAGGGAAAATAAGTTTTCTAGTTGAGCAGCCTTTATCAAAAGAGGGTCATAAAATGTTCACAGGCCTCCAAGGCCAGAAGATACTGTACACAACATCTTTTGTGGGAAAGGTATGCAAAAAAATCATGGTTTCGATAAGGGCAACACTGCTGGAATGTTGGGCTGACTCTGTATGACCTTGCATCTTTCATTTCTCTCTATGTGCAAAAAAGGTATATAAGTCCCATTTAAAAATAAAGCTAGGGGCCTCGCTGATCAAAGCAGCTTGGTCTCCTCGTGTCAATCATTTTCTTCTTCTTACTCTGTCTTTCAGGCTAGTTTCCATCTGGAGTACAGAAGTCCGCCGTGTCTACTTATTTGCCTGGGTTTTTAAGACCTGAACCGGCACTCCCTCGGGAGGCCGGGAGGGCACCTGCGGCCTCAGGTAGACGGTGCAAGTCTCTTGTCTTGAGATTTTATTGACTTTCTGTATAAACCAAGGAACATCAGCCTCTTTTCTTCTCTCCTCTATATTCTTATCTACAACATTTTTAACTATCTCTGTCTCTAAATCAATCTCAATCGCCGACGCCGTTTCTCCTTCGGGTTTCCCTGGATCCTGCGGGGGCTGGACCCCAGCAAGATTTGAATCCCAGTTTGATCAATTTCCTAAACAGCTAATTATTTTTATTAAATCACTTTGCCCCACTGAGATTTCACACAGACTGGCCTCCTCCCTGACAAGGAATTCACACAACTAAGAAGTAGTTAGAGCTAAGATATGACCCCTCACTTCAAAACACTCTGTCCCTATGTATGGATACCAAAGGGGGCGGGAGAGTGGAATAAATCAGAAGGTTGGGATTGGCATAATCCACTACTATGTATAAAATAGATAACTACTGAGAACCTATTGTATAGCATAGGGAACTACTCAGTGCTCTGTGGTGACCTAAATGGGAAGGAAATCCAAGGAAGAGGGGGTATATGTATCTGAGAGGCTGATCCACTTTTCTGCACAGCAGAAAATAATGCAACATTGTAAACCAACTATAACCAATTAAAAATAAAGTTAACCAGCAACCTTAAAGAAATAAACTAAATGTAACTTTCTATTGCCCTGGAAAACTCTAAACAAACAAAACAAATTTTTTTAAAAATGACACTGTGACCCTCCAATTTCTGGAAGCTTGCTTTTGGGGACTTCTTCAGCTCACAGGACAACTATTTCAAACAAACTCTTTGAACGTGATTGATAACTTGTGAATGCAGCCATTAAAGAGCTTGTACCCCTGACTTTATCATGGCTCCATGATGTGATCCCCAGGGACACTGCTTACTATGAGCAGATACTTCCAAATTCCAGCCGCACCTTCCCCCAGACCTCCCACCTCTGAATCCCTAGCTTCTAGAGAGACGTTAGTCTGGAGCATGAAGTGACAGGCACTCTCCAGTTGCTTCTATCAAAATTAATGCGATCCCTTTAATTTCATTCCATAGCTAGACTAATGAATACATGAATGGGTTACATGAGTATGCAAATGATCCACAGTTCATGGGTTCCTTCAAGCATCTTATGTATAGAGACTTCCCTGGAGGTTCAGTGGTTAAGAATTCACCTTCCAAAGCAGGGAACATGGGTTTGACCCTTGGTCGGGAAATTAAGATACCACGTACTGAGGAGCAACCAAGCCCACACGCTCTGGAGCCCACGTGCTACAACTGAAGAGAGGCCCTCGAACTGCGATAGAAGATCCACATGCTGCAACTGAGATCCTGCTTGCTGCAACTAAGACTTGATGCAGCCTTAAATAAATATTTTATGAAAAGCATCCTATATACAATAAATTTATGAAAAAACAAATAGTCATAAAGCTTCTTTGACACTGGAGCTTTTGAGTTTGTTTTCTTAATACCCCAGTGTTGACCAAAAAGAAGAGGAGAATTACCAAGGTTAAGCCCCCTTGGCAGGGAAGGAGAGATTGCAAGTTTCTGGGGTCCAAAAATTGCTTACAATTCCCCGAAGTTAAGGCTACTGTTATTAGGATGCTTCCAAAACTCCAATTCAAAAAAAAAAAAAAAAATCAGACTTTTACTATTCAATATTAACTTTGGCAGTCAAAGAAGGGAAATGGATTGTATTAAAGCAAGTTAGGGTTCCCTGGTGGGTCAGTGGTGAAGAATCTGACTGCCAATGCAGGAGAATGGGTTCAGTCCCCTGGTCGGGAAGATCCGCTGGAGAAGGTAATGGCAACCCACTCCAGGATTCTTGCCTGGGGAATCGAATGGACAGAAGAATTTGACAGGCTATAGACCATGGGGTCACAAGAGTCAGGCAGGACTTAACAACTGAATAACAACAACAAAGCCTTTAAAAGACCATACGGAGACTGTTCCAATCCTACACATGAAGTCTTAAATTCACTCACTCACTCAATCATTTGGAGTTTACTGAGTACTTACTGTATTCCAAGAATACCTCCCAGCACAGAGACAAACTGTTAGCCTTGAAGCCATGTAGTAACTTAAGCACACATGATACTTTCTATGACATCATTAGAACTTTCATGAACCAGAGAGGCTGTGATCTGTGGTTAAGAAAATGGGCCCTGGGGTCAGGTGACATCTGCTTAAGAAGGGACTTGACCATTTATGACATGTCATCAGACAGTTACTGAGTTCTCTGAACCTTGGTTTCCACATCTACTGAACAGGGCAATAAAAATCTCATAGTGTTGCTGTGAGGATTAAATTACAAACAATTCTATACAGTGTTAGCATAGTTCTTGGTCATAATAAAATTAAATGCCTCTAGAATATCCTACCCATACAAAATTTGCGTCCTCAACCCTAGAGCCTAATCTGAGCTTTGTTGCTGTTGCTCAGTCACTCAGTCATGTCCGACTCTTTTTGCAACCCCATGGTCTGCAGCATGCCAGGCTCCCCTGGCCTTTACCATGTCCTGGAGGTTGCTCAAACTCATTGAATAGCTCATTCAAACCTGTCCATTGAATCAATGCCATCCAACCATCTCATCCTCTGTCATCCCCCTCTCCTCCTGCCTTCAGTCTCTCCCAATTCTAATCTGGGCTTAGAGAACATTAGTCCTGTCACTCAGATGGAGCCCTCTTTTATGGTGAACAAAGATGGTGATACCATACTCAAAATCCATCTAAAAATTTCTGGAGAAAAATAAGTCTTATTTTTCCCTTCTAAACCAAAGAAAGTTTGGTAGCTCCTTCAAATGATGGGTGGTTGGAGTGGGAAAGGCACATGTGAACTGTGTAAAAAAAAAATTTTAGAATGCACAAGAAATTGACCTGTTTAAAAATGAGCAAGAGAGAGAATTCATCAATTCTTACAAGTGTCTCAGGCAAACCAGGAGGTCTGTGATTAAGATGCTTGGGGAGGTAGTGAGTTTCCCCTCCCAGAAAAGTTCAAGTGAATACACCATGGCCATTTGTTGTGATTTAGTACAAAAGGGTCCCATGGACGGAGGAGCCTGGTAGGGAGCAGTCCATGGGGTCTCGAAGAGTCGGACACGACTGAGCCAACTTCACTTTCACTTTTCACTTTCATGCATTGGAGAAGGACATGGCAACCCACTCCAGTGTTCTTGCCTTGAGAATCCCAGGGACGGGGGAGCCTGGTGGGCTGCCTTCTGTGGGGTCTCACAGAGTCGGACATGACTGAAACAACTTAGCAGCAGCAGCACAAAAGGAGTGCTGGACTAATCTATGTCCTCTTCCCAGAGACCCTGGTCCCCTATGCTACTTAGCTGGAGGGAAGGGGCAGGGTGTTTTGTATTTAGGGGTAAAATAACTCTCCAGGGGAAAACAATGGAAACAGTGACAAATTTTATTTTCTTGGGCTCCAAAATCACTGCAGATGGTGACTGAAGCCATGAAATTAAAAGATGCTTGCTCCTTGGAAGACAAGCTATGACAAACCTAGAGGGCATACTTCGCTGACAAAGGTCTGTCGAGTCAAAGGTATGGTTTTCCCAGTAGTCATGTACGGATGTGAGAGCTGAGCCATAAAGGAGGCTGAGCACTGAAGAATTGATGTTTTCAAATTGTGGTATTGGAGAAGACTTTTGAGAGTTCTTTGGACAGCAAGGAGATCAGAGCAGCCAATCCTAAAGGAAATCAACCCTGCATATTCATTGGAAGGACTAATGCTGAAGCTCCAATCTTTGTCCACCTGATGCAAAGAGCCTACTCATTGGAAGAGACCCTGATGCTGAGAAAGATTGAAGGCAGGAGGAGAAGGGAGCAACAGAGGAAAAGATGGTTGGATGGCATCACCAACTCAATGGACATGAGTTTGAGCAAACTCCAGGAGATGGAGAAGGACAGGAAAACCTGGCATGCTGCAGTCTATGGGGTTGCAAAGAGCCGGGCACAACTGAGTGACTGACCAGCTCTCAACTCTCAGCTCACAGTGAAGTTCAGCCTGGGGAAGGACACCAGAATCAAGCATACGCAGGCTCGATTCCACCCTGCCACACAGATGCTGGGTCCTCAGCAGCAGACAGCTCCCTAGTCCTGGTTCTCAGGTTCCCCGTTTGTGACAAAGAAGGGTGGCTGACTTCTTGAGACTATGTGGACATGCAGATGAGCTTAGCAAAGCTCTGAACACAGAGCCTACCCAGATGAGGCTAGCCTGGTTTCCACTCTCAGATTTCCCTAAACTCCTCCTTCAGGACTCGTGTACTCTCAAGCACTTACCAAGCACGCTCAATTGGACTGATGCTAAATACACTGAACATGAACTCACTTAATTTAATGAGCTGAGATCCAGGTACTTTTATTATTTCCTGGTTTACAGATGATGCAAGTGAGCTATGGGGTAGAGATGAAATCACATGAGGTCACACAACCAGAGTTCAAGTGGGGACACAGTCCAGCTCCAGTTCATGTTCTGAATCACTGCATCGTTTTGTTCTGCTTCTCACTTCATTGATTAACATGGGTCTTGGCTCTCTGCTCTATCCCCAGCCCCTAGAACAATGACTGGCATATAGTAGCTGTTCATAAATATTGAATGAAGGAATAAATGAATGCACAGAGGTCACCCTCAACAAACGTCAGCTCCCTTTTCCTTCCTCCCATATATTGGTCTTAAAGAGTTAATGAAGTGTTAGTCATTCAGTCGTGTGTGACTCTCTGATTCCATGGACTGTAGCCCGCCAGGCTTCTCTGTTCATGGGAGTCTCCAGGCAAGAAGAGGGTGGGTAGCCATTCCATTCTCCAGGGGATCTTCCTGACCCAGGGATTAAACCCAGATCTTCTGCATTGCAGGCAGATTCTTTACCACCTAAGCCACCAGAGAAGCCCGAGTTAATAAAAATTGAATTCAAATCCCTTGCATTCTTCTTGAATCTTTAATTGTGCCCCAAATTTGCCCCAAAGTATGGGTTATCATTGTTGTTGTTTAGTGCCTAAATGGTGCTGGACTCTTCTGCAACCCCATGGACTGTAGCCTCTCGGGCTCCTCTGTACAGGTTATCACAGAGCAGCTATAAAGAAGAATTCAGTTAATTAGATCAAAACCACACTTTATTGCAATGCAGTGCATTTGTCTGGAAAAGATACTTGGCTGGAACTTCAATGGACCTAGTGCGCCTCTGAGGCCACTAAGAAGAGACCCGGCCTGGTGCTGTAAGATGGCTGAGTCCTGGGGTTAAATGATGATTAGGAGATACCCGGGGCAAGGCAGCCTCATAACGAGATTAATTTGGGAGTGAGGAGAAGTTGGTTATTAACGTGTCCAGAAAGCGACTCCAGGTCCTGTTTCCCTGATGAGAACAGAATCGCGGTTATTTATAGCCACTTCTCAAGAGGAGCCGTGGCACAGGGCGTCCGAGGAGAGAACCATGCCAAGGTGAGCTAATGAAACTTTGAGGATAATTTATTGCTCAAGTTCAAGGACTTTTGCAATAAGAGCCAGCTTCTCAGACTCCCGGCAACCTTTGCTCCGTTAGGAGGCTAATGGAGATTGTGCAGGTGTGTCATTCAAGATTCACTCTCCGCCCTCACCCAGGTCACTGTAACTGCCTCCTGGCTGGCCTGCTGTCTTCTGCTTTAACCTGCTTCAGTCTGTTCTCAATGCTGCAGCCAGACAGACCCCATTAAAATGAACTCCGATCAAGATTTCCCTGGTGGTCCAGTGGTTAAGAATCTGCCTTCCAATGCAAGGGACACAGGTTCGATCCCTGGTCAGGGAACTAAGATTCCACATACCTTGGGGCAACTAAACCCTCACGCCGCAACAAGAGACGCACCGCCCAAGTGCTGCAACAAAGACCCAGTGCAGTCAAAACAAAACAAAATAAAACATGAATTCAGATCATTTCCCTTCTCTGTCAAAACTCGCCAATGCTATCCCATGCGGCTCAGAAGGCATCAGAGTCCTTGCAATAGCCCCAAAGCCCTCCATGGTGCGGCCTCTGCTACCTTCTCATCTTCATCTCCATCCACTGTCTTGGGTCTCAATCCTCTCCAGCCACACCAGCCACCAGACTACCCCTCCAACACGTGAAGCACACTTCCACTGCAGAATTCTCACTCTCACCATTCTTTCTGCTTGAAAAACACTTTCTTGGCACCCTTTAAAGACATGGGCTCCTTTTTCCTGCTTCCACGCTTTGCTTTCCTCCACAGCTCTTACTGCAAATTCACAAGGTATCCAGTTGCTCCTTATTAATGCAGGTAGTGATGTTCCATGAAGTTGATGTGAACTGTGAATAAGCAAACACCGAGCCATTTGCTCCTGGAGGTAACATAAAACTCAGTTTCCTGCAAGGCTCTAGTCATCCCATTTTTTCAACCCATCAACTTATGACCTTGTTCTTTGTGTTTTTGTTTAAAGGCACTTTATTTAATATACATGGTTTCATTAATATTGAACTCACAACCAACACACATTATAATTCATGCCTGAATGAAGCATATATTTTCTCTGTAAGGCTCATACAGCTCTCTTGCACTTAGGAAGACTAGACAGCACTTCAGAACTATAGCTGGGCTATTTAAAATCACTCATAAAAAGACAGAAATTTAAAACTTGGCACTAAAAGTTTTGTGCCACAAGGAGTTTGTTTACAACAAAAGAGCTGTTAGGAGAAGGCATCACCTTGTTTGAACTCAGTTGGAAATTGCATATTAAGTGACTCAATTTTTTCACCACTTCCCACTTGTCACTCAATGACCATGATAGTGCTTTAAGTATTGGTTTGGGGGTTACAAAGACATGTTAGCAAGTAGGCAAATTCACAAATACATATTCCACGAATAATGAGGGTCTACTCTCCATCTTGGGCTTCCCAGGTGGCTTAGTGGTAAAGATTCTGTCTGACAAGCAGGAAATTTGGGTTTGATCCCCAGGTCAGGAAGATCCTCTGGAGAAGGAAGTGGCAATCCACTCCAGTATTCTTGCCTTGGAAATCCCCTGGGCAGTGGAGCCTGGTGGGCTACAGTCCCTGGGGTTGCAAAGAGTGGGACAAACCTAGTGACCAAACAACTCTGTCTCACTTAGGTGTTTCTCTATTATCTGTTTCTCCCACCAGAATGTAAACTCTAAGAGATCAAGTGCTTTTGTCTGTTGTGTTCACTGCTGTGTCCCCAGCACCTAGAACATAATAGACTCTTGACAAATATTGGCTGGGTAAATAAGCCTGAAGCTCTATTTTGAGCAGACACAACATCAAATGTATTTAGAGAGTGGCATGTTAAGGCTGGAGAGGATTTTAGAGAGTTATCAACCAACGCACTCACATTATAGATGAGAAGCTCAAGTGCAGGGAAGGATGGTGATCAGCACAAGATCACAAAGCAAACTGGGGGAGAAGCAAGCATGTATTTCTCTTTTTAATTTATTTTTAATCAGAGGACAATTGCTTTACAATGTTGTGTTGGTTTCTGCTATACACTGACATGAATCAACCATAGGTATATGTATGTCCCTTCCCTTGTGAATGTCCCTCCCAACTCCTACCCCATCCCACCCCTCTATTTATCGCAGAGCACTGGGTATGAGCTCCCTGAATCATACAGCAAATTCCCACTGGCTATCTGCTTTATATATGATAAAGCATATGTTTCAATTAAAGCATGTATTTCTTCAGCCATGGTTCAGGGTGCCTTCAGGTTCACTAGACTGCCAGATGGGATCTTTGCTCTTATTGGGATGTCACAGAGCATCTGGCCCAGTGCTTGCAACAGAGCAGTGTTCAGTAAATACTGACAAAGTGGATTACAGAAAATGTGGAGGGTATTCCCAGAAGCTCCAAACAGAGCCTATACCTTCAGCTAAAGTCAGTCACACCAGTTGGGATGACCGACTTAATCTTAAGCAATAGCCCTCACTAGAATAAGTTCACAGGGAAGGAAGAGGCTCTGAGTGCCAGTTAAGACTTAAGTATTGGACTTCGTGTTGCAAATAATGGAAAACTGAACTCATGTTGGCTTTAAAATGTGCAAGACAGAGAATTTACTGACTTGCACAGCAGAAAAGTCCAGAATTAGGGTAGATTTCCAATACGGATGGCTCCAGAGATTACAAATATAATTAGGTTTTTAGTTTTCCAGCTCAGTTTCTATTCAGTTCTCTTAACTGTGTCCTCAGGATGGCTTCTCTCACAGTTGCAAAATATCTTCAGGAGTCTAAGACTTAGCATCTACACAAGGCAGAATTTTGGGGGAAAAAAAAAAAAAGAGTTTCTGTGGTCCAGCCTTTCCAGCCAAAGATCTGATTGGACTGGCTCAAGTCACGTGGCTATCCCTGAACCAACCACGGGAGCCAAAGGGATGGACACTGCTGATTAGTTGGGCCAGATCACATGATCCAGAGGTTAGTGTCAGCCCAGGGTTTCCAGTAGTCATATATGGATGGGAGAGTTGGACCATAAAAGAAGGTTGAATGCTGAAGAATGGATGCTTTTGAATTGTGGTGCTGAAGAAGACTCTTTAAGAGTCCCTCGGACAGAGGGAGATCAAGCCAGTCAATGCTAAAGGAAATCAACTCTAAATATTCATTGGAAAGACTGATGCTGAAACGGAAGCTCCAATACTTTGGCCACCTGATTCAACGAGCTGACTCATTGGAAAATATCCAGATGCTCTAAAAAATTGATGGCAAGAGGAGAAGGGGGTCACAGAGGATGCGATGTTTGGATGGCATCACCAACTTAATGGATATGAGTTTGAGCAAATTCTGGGAGATAGTGAAGGATGGAAGAGCCTGGTGTGCTGCAGTTCATGGGGTTACAAAGAGTTGGACACGACTTGGCAACTGAACAACAACAATACAGTCTCCAGCCAAAGATCTGAGATTCACTCTGATTGGATTGGCTTATGTCACAAGTCCACCTCTGAACCAACAACCAGAGCCAAGAGGATGAATAGTGCTTATTGGCTGGGCCAGGTCACATGACCCAGAGTTTAATGTCAGCTTTCCTAGTACCTGAAGAATCTACCAAAATTTAAGGCTAGTAGAAAGAGGGGAATGAATACCAGAAAGCAACAGCTTTCTACTACACTCTGACACACAAAGGTCAACAAAGGCCCTCAAAGTGAAAACAGAGATTTTAGAAATTGCTATTTTTTAAAAATGCATCAGTTCAGTTCAGTTCATTCGCTCAGTCATGTCCGACTCTTTGCGACCCCATGAAATGCAGCACGCCAGGCCTCCCTGTCCATCACCAACTCCCAGAGTTCACTCAGACTCACGTCCATCGAGTCCGTGATGCCATCCAGCCATCTCATCCTCGGTCGTTCCCTTCTCCTCCTGCCCCCAATCCCTCCCAGCATCAGTCTTTTCCAATGAGTCAACTCTGCACATGAGGAGGCCAAAGTACTGGAGTTTCAGCTTTAGCATCATTCCTTCCAAAGAAATCCCAGGGCTGATCTCCTTCAGAATAGACTGGTTGGATCTCCTTACAGTCCAAGGGACTCTCAAGAGTCTTCTCCAACACCACAGTTCAAAAGCATCAATTCTTCGGCGCTCAGCCTTCTTCACAGTCCAACTCTCATATCCATACAAGACTACTGGAAAAACCATAGCCTTGACTAGACATACTGATCCCCATATATTATTTTTCCAGGTACCATGCTAGGTTCTGGGTATAAGGAGGGGAAAGATCCCCAGCCTCCATCCCCAAAGGAGTTCACAATCTAGAACTGAAGTGAAGAAATATACCAATAGTTACAATACAGTGTCATCTGTTCAATATTAAGGGTAAATTCAAGACATACTGGAATCAAACAGGTGAAGCATCACTTGTGTATTTTAAAAGTACTGGAAGGAAAAGATCATGAATGAGCCAGGTGTCCAAAGAGCGCTGGATTTCACAGTAAGAATCAGGATGGCAAAACTATTCCAGTAAGATGGAACAATGTGTGCAGAGACACAGCTCTGAGGGGACATGAAGCGACCAGAGAATTTGTGATGATTCTCAAGAGCTGGATCACAAGCTTTACATGCAAAGGAGAGAGGAAGCCAGAGAAATTTTGGGGCTATCTCAGCCCTTGAACAGCAAAAACAAATTCCTTCCATGTTATTTATTTTTTGAACATCTTTTTGAATATGGTATGTGCACCAGGATTTGAAATTTGCAATGTCTAGTGAAGTCTTTGGCAGCTATTAGTCCCAGAATATTAGAAGACCATGAGTCATCTAAAGTAATGTCTTTGAGAGAACCAGCAGCCTCTTTCCACCAGTGACTGCCTTCCTTACATAAGTTGAGAGAGGAGGATTCAACCTCACATTCCTTGTGACACACCAAGTCTAATAGGAATCTCTAATCCCAAGACTTCACTCTCAAACTGATGTCGAACATCTGCTCTGCTGCTTAGGATTCTAAGTGAGAAGCAAACTGTGGACAGGAACCTCTCCTCCTTTCCACTCCCTCTCAGGTTTGCAGCAATATTGTATCTGATGCTTTTGCCTGGGTTTTGTGTTGAAGCAGGCTGATTCTTCAGGACTCCATTTAAATTCAGAATTTAACAACACAGGGGTAGCGTGGGAAGCTGGGATTGGGAGAAAGGATTGGCTTGGTGAGTCTGATTGTCACAGTCAAGTGGCCCTAAATGCCAGGCGATGAGCAAAGGAAATCACCTAGTGCAAGCCCTGGTGTATAGAAGATGTTAAATAAATGTTAAATAATTTATAGGGTTGTGACAGCAGAAAAGAAGTGCTGGGTATACTCTGTAGTGGTTGCAATTCAAATTTGCTTAGGAAAAGAAAAGATACCAACAGTAACAAAGCAAAAGATAACTCTATTGACTTGTGTACCTGGAGAGTTGAGGAGGAGACTAGTTGCAATCCAGAGTGGATCCAGGGACATCACTGAAGTGGTAAGAACTCCATGTCTCTCCCCCTTCTTGGCTTGTTTCTCTGTAGGTGGTGGCTGCATCCTTACCTTCCACAGGTAGCCTTTTTGCACATGGAGGGGGAGATGGTTGACCCAGTCACCGACCTTTCCTTCAGCTGGTGACATGCATCACAAAGTCATTTTCTTCCAGCGCAGAATGAAGAATCACAGGGGATGTTCTCTGATTAACCTGTTTGAGTGGGATAACACCTCCCAGAACAGGCATTATAAACTGAAAGAAGGCAGGTCCAAGATGGGCTAGCCTGGGTGCACAGCCACCCTAATGGTAGAGCTGCTTGATTCAGCAAATAAAGAGATAAGCAGGGAGTAAAAAGTTATTCATTGTTTATCTGAATAAACAATGGGTGTCTTATATTTGATCCTGGAACCCTGTGGTTGCCAGAGGCAGGAGGAGGATTCTGTGATTGGAAACTCCCCAGAGTCACTAGCTAGAGGGGAGAAAGAAGAAATCAACAGACTGTTGGATGGGCCAAAACCAAATTGCCCTCTGCAGCTCAGTTTCTCCTGAACAGACTCATAGAGGCACATAAAAATTCAAAACTCGATAGGAAAACCAAAGATTAAAAAGACTGTAAACCAATGTTTCTTAAAATGTGCTCCCCAGGACAAAAAATGAGTGGGATGTTAATAGTTCTTCCATATAAAAGGAGTTTTGTGGCCAAATAGGTTTAGAAAAGACTGGATAAACCCAGTTAATCATGTTTCTCTGCTTTAGGACTCTCCTTGTGGAAATATGTCAATTTCCGTTGCAGATTTCCCAAGGGGAAAGGTAGTCTACAGTTTTCCTCCAACACATTAGGCTGGGGAAAGCTTTTAGAGTCAAGCAGCCTCTGGGGCTGCATTCTACCGGAATCACAAAGTCCAAGGGGCATTTGGCTAGCTATATGGTCAGTGGGATAGACCCCACAATCCGGTTCTCTGGATTACAAGAGTATCCCTGAAGAACAAAATTTGAGAAAATACTGATCCTCTTCACTATTTTCGACTAAAACTAGGATGCATGGAAGGCAAATCCACCAAAATAAACGTGTCTATGCTTCCAACGCATGGGGACTGTGTCCTGAGCCACAGGCCAAGTTCTGATATTTTTCAACTTCTCTCCTTTCAACTCCTTGTTCTATGCATACGCTCATGAGCGGTAACTCCCAGCATGCAATGCAACAGGAAGTGTAGAGGCAGGAGTGCAGAGTTCTAATTTCTGCGGGGATTAGGTGCTGTATTATACCTGGTCCACCGCTCTTATCACAAGTTGATAGAAACTGGGAATGAAAGAAAACTTTAAAGGAGAAATAAAGAGAGAGGACTTGTGGACACAGTGGAGGAAGGAGAGGGTGGGACGAACTGAGAGTAGCAGTGACGTATATACACCACCATGTGTAAAACAGCTAGTGGGAAGCCGCTGTTTAGCACAGGGAACCCTGCTGGTGCTCTGTGATAAACTAGAGGGGTGGAAAGGGAGGCTCCAGAGGGAGGGGATATATGAGTGCACTCCCAGGTGGCGCTAGTGGTAAAGAACCCGCCTGCCAACGCAGGAGACATAAGAAACTTGGGTTCGATCCCTGGGTGGGGAAGATCCCCTGGAGCAGGACATGGCAACCCACTCCAGTCGAACCCCAGGGACAGAGGGGCATGGAGGGCTACAGTCTCTAGGGTCACAAAGAGTGGGACATGCCGGAAGTGAGTGAACATGCACTGCACACATGGTGCTACACGTTGTTGTTGTTGTTGTTGTGTGGCAGAAACCAACACAACATTGTACAGCAATCATCCTCCAATGAAAAGTAAATTTAAGAGCTTCCCTAGTGGCTCCATGGTAAAGCATACACCTGCCAATGCAGGAGACACGGGTTCGATCCCTGATCAAGATCCCACGGGCTGCACAGCAACTAAGCCCGAGAGCCACAACTACTGAAGCCCTCGTGCCCTAGAACCTGTACTCTGCAACAAGAGAAGTCCCCACAATGAGAGGCCCTCGCACCGCAACTAGAGAGTAGTCCCCACTTGCTGCAGCTAGAGAAGAGCTGGCATAGCAACAAAGACCCAGCACAGCCAAAAATAAATACATAAATAGTGGCTCAGAGGTTAAAGCATCTGCCTGCAATGCGGGAGACCTGGGTTTGATGCCTGGGTTATGAAGATCCCCTGGAGAAGGAAATGACAACCCACTCCAGTATTCTTGCCTGAAAAATCCCACGGACAGAGGAGCCTGGTGGGCCCCAGTCCATGGGGTAGCAAAGAGTCGGACATGAGTGAGTGACTTCACTTCACATTTTAACAAGATTAAAAAAGAATAGAATCACATCTTGACCACCAGGCCCACACCAGACAGTTTGCTGTTCCCTTGTCATCCATTTTCTCAGTCACTTCCCCATAAAATTTCGAAATCTTATTTATAAAGGGGGTTCTATGCCCTTATAAGCTGCGGTTTTCTCGTGGACGCTCTACAAATGCAGAAAGTAAGCTTTGAGACAATGGCTTGATTGAGCTAATTTTGCTCCATGAAAAAGCTTTGGAAGAAGAGACTTTTATACCCTGTACAAAAATTGTTGCTGTCTTGCGCCTCTATCAGCCATGCAGTGCTCCACATCCCAAAGAAACTCCGCTTCTTATTTTAACATCTGTCAACCTCTGCTCCCTCCACCAAATTTCTTCTAATGAACAGTAGCCAAGAAGCGCTGTTCCCTTTGTGTGCTCTGCTGATTCTCCACATTATGTTTGATTTCAACATCTCATTGAAAATTGGATATTGGTAGTTGCCCTGCTACAATAATGAACCATTCATGTCTCAATTTGAAAAGGCTTTGAAGACACTTGTTTTCATTAGTAATTATAGATAATTGCTATGGTAGAGGGATATATGTGTGTGTATATATATATATATATATATATCACAGTAAAGGTCTTTGAGAAATGGAACAATTAATTTTCTGATACCTTATTAAGAGCAAGTTATGATGTTAGCCATCACTTTGGGAAGCTTTTCTAGGTAATTGGGCTTGACTGCTTGTGAAGAACAAAAGTAAATTATATTCTAGTCAGCCTTCTGACACATCCTAGCCATGGATAGCTATAAAACATTTTTTAATGTTTTATAATTTGATACAAAGTTGTATACAAGGTTTACTCATTTACTCATTTACACATTCTAGGAACATTTGTTGAATGAGTCCTATGGGCCAGGCACCCTGCTAAATGCTGGAGATGCAAGGACTCAGTTTATTTATTTACTCTTTCATTCAATAATTAGATGCTTACTGCATGCAAGGCACTGGTTATTAAACAATGACTTACAAATTTGAAGCTCTACTTTGACAGTATGAATCCATTCTCCTAAAGAAATGTTCCTGTCTTTCAGCCTACACTTCCATATCTAAGACGTTTTGTTAAAGAAACTATATTTATGTTAGGAGCAATCTAGTTCCCTGGTAGCTCAGATGGTAAAGTGTCTACCTACAATGCAGGAGACCTGGGTTCAACTCCTGGGTCAGGAAAATCTCCTGGAGAAGGAAATGGCAACCCACTCCAGTATTCTTGCCTGAAAAATCCCATGGACGGAGGAGCCTGGTAGGCTACAGTCCATGGGATCACAAAGAGTGGACACGACTGAGTGGCTTCACTTTCACTTAGGAGCAATCTAAGTATTTATCAAGAGTTGAAGAATGGTTAAATGAATCATGATAGTAATGTGCAGTCATTAAGAAATGTCTTATAGAAAAAGATACAATATGGGGAAGTGATATTTTAAAGCAAGGGAGAATGTGGTGTTGAACACTCCAAACTTGTGAAATAAAATAGACTAGAAGAAGGACTCCCCTGGTGGTCCAGTGGTTAAGACCTCATGCTTCCACTGCAGGGGTGAGAGTTTGATCCCTGGTCTTGGAATTAAGATCTTGTGATGCTGATCAGCATGGCCAAGAAACAAAGAAGCAAAAAAATAGAGAGAGATGCAATAAAACTATTTTAAAAAGAATAGAAGAGCATAAGTCAAAAATTGGAACTATCCTAGGTCTAGCCATCCCACTATTGGGCATTTATCCAAAAGAATTTAAATCAGGTTCTTTAAGAGATCTTAACATTCCTGTGATTATCGCAGCACTAGTCACAGCAGCCAAGATGTGGAAACAACTTAAATGCCCATCAGCAGATGAATCAATAAAGAATATGTGTTGTATAACACACAATGGAATACTATTCAGACCTAAAAAGGAGACCCTGCAATATGCTACAAGATGGATGAAACTTGAGGACATTTGCTAAGTGAAATAAGTCACAGATGGACAAATACTGCATGATCCTCCTTACTGAGGTATTTAATGTAGTCAAATTTGTAGAATCAAAAAGAATAACGGTTGCCAGGAGCTGGGGGGAGGGCAGAGGGAGTGAGTCACAAATCAATGGGCATAAAGCTTCGGTTAAGCAAGGTGAAGCCTGCTGTACAACAGTGTACCTACGGTTGCCTTAAGAGATGTAAATCTGAGTCCACAGGTGATAATAAGATCCCTCATGATAATAATAGCAAACTTTATTCACAGGATCTCAGGATGGGAAAGAACTACACAGGCTGACTCCTTCTACATCTCTGATTACCAACCTTGGCTGCAAATAATCAGCTCTGAAACTTTTAAAAGATAAGAATGCTCAAGTCCATCCCTACTATACACACCTCACAAGAGATTCACCATGAGATGGGGCTGAGCCTGGATACCTTTTAGACTCCCCAGGCGATTGTAATGTGCAGTAGCCAGGGTTGTGAACCACTATACCATTGATTCTCAAACTGAATGTAGGAATTACCCAGGAGGTTTTACAAAAGTGTTGATTCCTAATCTAAGAATAAATGATACACATTAACTTACAAAACAGAAAGAGACTTAAAAAAGAAGACTTAGAAAATGAACTTATGATTGCCTGGGTTTGGGGGGAGGATAGGAGGAAGGGATAGTTAGGGAGTTTGGGATGGACGTGTACACTGCTTTATTTTAAATGGATAACCACCAAGGACTTACTGTCTAACACAGGTAATTCTGCTCAATATTATGTGGCAGCCTGGATAAGAGGGGAGTAGAGGGGTATTTGGGGGAGAATGGATACATGTATAGGTATGTATAGGCTTAGTCCCTTCACTGTTCACCTGAAACCTTCACAACATTGTGAATCGCCTGTGAGTGTATGCACACTAAGTCGCTTCAGTCGTGTCCGACTCTGTATGACCCCCATGGACTGTAGCCCACCAGACTCCTCTGTTCATGGGATTCTCCAGGCAAGAATACTGAAATGGGTGGCCATAACCTCCTCCAGGGGATCTTCCTGACCCCTGGAGATCGCAACAGTGTTTCTTATGTCTCCTGCTTGGCAGGCGGGTTCTTGACCACTAGCGCCACCTAGGAAGCCCTTATCGGCTATAAAAAATTTAAAAAATACTGATTCCTAGGTGTCGCTTTGAGATTCTGATCTAACTGGTCAGGGGTGTGGCCTGGCATCCTGATTTTTAAAAGCTCTCCAAGCAACTCTAATATGCAACCAAGTTTGGGAGCCATCTCTTTATACTCTTAAAGAGTGGCCCATGGACTGGAAGCATGGTTCATCTAGGAGCTTGCAGGTAATGCAGAATCTCAACTCCATCCTACATCTAGAAAAGCAAGATCACAAGTGTCTGTGTGTCTATTAATAAAGTCTGAGAAGCACTGCCCTAGACCACCCCAGACAGGAATTGCCAAGTCTCTTGCATTCTTCCAAGTCAAATTTCCACAGACATCTGTCTCTACCTCACTCCTACTCCCATCCTTTAAAAGGGTGGGGCAGGGATTATTTAGGACAGTTCTGCGCCAGGTATTTATCCCTCCCAATTTATATCTCAGCATCAGGATATACACAATGCTGGAAAAGACTGAAGGAAAGAGAAGGGGACAAGAGAGGATAAGATGGTTGGATGGCATCACCAACTCAATGGACATGAGTTTGAGCAAGCTCCAGGAGATGGTGGGGGACAGGGAAGCCTGGTGTGCTGTGGGTCCATGGGGTTGCAAAGAGTCATCAATTTATATCCAGGCTTTTAACCACCCCCTACCCAACACAACTCAGCTGGAAGGCAAGCATTTGCTCCCTGAAGCTGGAAGTTCCAGATTTTTATTATTCCAAAGGACCACATTGAGTGGGAACAGAACAACCCTTGAAGAGGACATTTCACCATTGAGCAGCTTCAGGAGGCCCCAGACTTCCCTACAACAAAGTGAACCATTTCCAACAGCAGCTGCTGGCTCATCTGTATGCGAATCCCATGAATATGCAGGCCGGGTGATAGGATCTCAGAGAGCAGGGCTAATTGGCCCCTTTCACTTGATATTCCAGGCCACAGTTCTCTTCTGGTGCAGTTTTCCTCTCCAGCAGTCTTGTGAGGGATTTAGGTCACAGTGAATGCCATGGGCATTCTCCATTAGAACAAGATCAAAGGGAGGAAGGAGCTCATTTTAGAGTCCAGGGTGCGGTGTGATTACTTGATGATACTATTCAATTTCTTCTATGTTTGGCAACCTCTCTGGAGAGGGCTTTGCAAATACCCCTCTGCCTCATTAGCCTTGGGCCAAAGCAGCCCTGGGCTTACTGCATGGTGGGAGGCATGCAGCTGGTGGCTCGCCCTCTGTAGCCTGCTCCCTCTTTGGGAATGGAGAGATATAGGGGCCCCCTAAGGCAAGATTAGTGAACGTGGAAGTCTCTCAGTCATGTCTGACTCTTTGCAACCCTATAGACTGTAGCTCCTCTGTCCATGGAATTCTCCAGGCAAGAATACTGGAGTCGGTAGCCATTCCCTTCTCCAGGGGGATCTTCCCAACCAAGGGATCAAATTGAGGTCTCCAGCATTGGAGGTGGATTCTATACCAGCTGAGCCATCAGTCGGGAGCATTTGAAGACCCAAATCATCCACATGTAGACTCTGGAGCAGACACCATCGTGCTTATCAGCATTTATTCTCTCTTCTTCCTTAGGGAAGAACCACTCTCTCCCTGGTTTTGATTTTGCATGGTTTGGAGATGACTGACCAGATCAAGGATGGGTGTGTGATCAAGTCCAGCCAATCAGAGCTGCCTGATTCAAACAGTTGAATTCAAATCCAGATAGGTTTCTCTACTTAGGCCGGTATGAAAATCCAGGCCAGAGGTGAAAAACTGCAAAATCAAGCCAGATCGTGCCAAACAGTTGTGATTGGACCATGGAGAATTTTTTTTTTTTTAACATTTTAGAAGGATTGTTGTTGTTGTGCAGTCACTCATTCATGCCTGACTCTTTGCAATCCCATGGACTGCAGCACACCAGGCTTCCCAGTCCTTCACTATCTCCCTGAGTTTGTTCAAACTCATGTCCATTGAGTTGATGATGTCATCCAACGATCTCATCCTCTGTCACCCCTTTCTCCTCCTGCCCTCAATCTTTCCCAGCATCAGGGTCTTTTCCAAAGAGTTGGCTGTTCACATCAGGTGGCCAAAGTACTGAAGCTCTGGCTTCAGCATCAGTCTTTCCAATGAATATTCAGGATTGATTTCCTTTAGGATTGACTGGTTGAATGCCCTTACAGCCCAAGGGACTTTCAAGTCTTCTCCAACACCACAGTTCAAAAGCATCGGTTCTTCAGTGCTCAGCCTTCTTTATGGTTCAACTCTCACACCTGTATATGACTGCTGGAAAAACAGAAGCTTTGACTATATGCACCTTTGTTGGCAAAGTGATGTCTCTGCTTTTTAATGTGCTGTCTAGGTTTGTCATAGCTTTTCTTCCAAAGAGCAAGCATCTTTTAATCTCATGCTGCAGTCACTGTCCTCAGTGATTTTGGAGCCCAAGAAAAGAAAACCTGTTACTGTTTCCACTTTTTCCACTTCTAGACCAAGTGTTCAAGACCAACAACCAATAAAGGGAAACCAATAAAGCGACAGAAACAAATGTGCCTCCACTTGTCTGAAGGGGAGTGAGATGACAGGTCAAAAGGGCTTGACTTCTTTCATAGTGGGGAGAAAAAAGTTTGGGGGTGGGATTAGGAACATTCAATTTATTATTGAGTGTCTGCTGTGTGCCAGGCACTGTGCTACGTGATCAGATACAGTGGTGAGTGAGACACAGTCCCTGCCCATGGGAGCTCACACTATCAGGGGCTGGGAGTAGGGAGATGAGAAGGCATGGGTTGCTATAAAGTAGAGGAGAGCTCTGATAGAACTGTGCATGGAGTCCAGGGGTCAACCCCACTCAGGGGGTGCAGTGGAAGCAAAGGCATGGAGGGGGAAGAAAATGAAACACATTAAGGGGATGGCTTAGGAATGGATAGGGGCTTCCTCAGTGGCTCAGTGGTAAAGAATCCACTTGAAATGTAGGAGACACGAGTTCAGTCCCTGGGTCGGGAAGATCTGCTGGAAGAAGGCATGTCAACCCACTCCGGTATTCTTGCCCAGAGAATCTCACACAGACGACCCTGGCAGCTACAGTCCATGAGGTCACAAAGAGCTGGACACAACTGAATCAACTAAGCATGCACACACGCAGGTATGGCTGGAGTATGGACGGTGAGGAGGCCAGGGGCCCAGATGAGACAGATTACACCAGAGAGGTTGGCAGGACCCCTAGTGTGATGGGTCCTCCATACTAGATTTAATCAGGTTATCATAGGGGATAAAATCATAACTCTGGCAATATACAGACTGGGGCTCAAATCCATATTCCCTGTCTAACTTACTGGGTGACCTTGAGCAAGTGACATCACTTCTCTGAGCCTCAGTTATCTCATCTGAAGAATGGGAAACTAGCAGTGCTTACCTCATCGAGTAGTGGGGATAGTTAACTAAAATAATCTATTCAGATGCTTATCACAGTGCCTGGTACTGAGTAAGTGTTTAATGCACGTTACTGTGGGAAGCTCCTGAAAGGTGAGGCAGGGAGTCATGTTGTTATTGTTTAGTCACTAAGTATTGTCCAACTCTTTGCGACTCCATGAACTACAGCATGCCAGGCTTCCCTGTTCTTCACTATCTCCAAGAGTTTACTCAGATTCATTTCCATTGAGTCAGTGATGCTATCTAACCATCTCATCCTCTGTCGTCCCCTTCTCCTCCTGCCATTAATCTTTCCCAGCATCAGTGTCTTTTCTAATGAGTCGACTCTTCACATCAGGTGGCCAAAGTATTGGAGCTTCAGCTTCAGCACCAATTCTTCAAGTGAACCCCCCACCCCACCCCCATCCCCTCACCAAATGCCTTAGTTTGCTGCTGAGGATATGAGAAAAAAGAGCTCCTGGAGGAAACTGGATCTTTCAGCTCCCACAGGAGACTATTTCTGCCTGTCCCCACCCCCATTGATAAGATGTGTTGGTACACAGGGAATATACAGTTTTGAGAGTCCCAGTCATGGAAATGAAGTTTCTGATTTACTTTTCAATTTGCACTTCTATAAATGCATCCAGGCTGTAGGTCACTGAATTATTCAGGCACTTTGTGAACAATGCCCACAATGGAACGGGTGCTTTGGAGCTGTGCTTTCTGGGGTGACATCATTTGGGAAGTTATCAACAACACGTCCTCAGAGATACCAGGCGAGCCTGCATTGTTGAGACAAGTGCTAATAACTTAAGCCTCTTGAAAATTAAGAAGGAAGAGTGATAAAATTAAGAAAGGAACAGTTTACATGTGGAATTTGCATTTGCAGTGAGAAGCGCCTCATGTGACTGCTGCATACACAGGGACTAAAAGGTTGGAAAGGTGAGGATAGAACAGTCATCCTGCTCATCCTCTGTCAGGCTGGCTGGGGGTCTGGCCGGGCATCCACTATGATGCCCATCAATTTGAGGCCTGAAGACTTTACAGTCTTTTTGGGTTCTTATTTAAAATGCTTATATCCTTATAAAAAGGCAAAGGATTTCACATAAGAATTTTGGTTTAATTCCAGCTATATACTGTTTATGCCTAAAACAAGTGACAACAAAAGTTTGTGAATATATCTACAGGTAAAGGTTCAGTGGACTGCCCTGGGGGCTCAGTGGTAAAGAATCTGCCTGCCGATGCAGGAGATACAGGTTCCATCCCTGGTTCACGAAGAACCCCTGGAGAAGGAAATGGCAACCCAGTCCAGTATTCTTGCCTGGGAAACCATGGGCAGAGGAGTCTGGCGGGCTATAGTCCATGGGGTTGCAAAAGAGTTAGACACAACTTATAGACTAAACAACAACAACAATAAAGATACAGTAGGCAAATGCTAAAACAATGGAAAGCATGAGTGGTACTGGCATCAAGAGATAGAACACAATTCAAGACCAAAGGCATGAATTTTCCCAAATGTTGAAAGATATAATCCATGGAGAGAATAGTGTAATGCTGACAGTTTCTGTACCAAACAATGGAGAATAAGGGAAAGAAATCAGGAACAACCTAATGAACATGAATGGAAAAGCAGATGAACAGATTTTGATGCACCCCTACTATGAAATATTATGTAATTATTAAAATGGATGAGTTACATTTATATTATATGTATTATAATATATACAATATGTATATATTAAAGTAGATCAGAGGCTTTCAATCCTGACTGCACATTAGAATCATCTAGAGAACTTTTAAAAAATGCCACTGGCCAAAGTGATTCATACCTGTACCTTTACCTGAAGATATATATGAGTCTAGTCTTTGGAATTGTTTTAAACTTTCAACAGTGATTTAAATGTGCAATTAGAATGAGACTCACCAGCTTAATAGGACATCACTGTATCATTATATATATTAAGTAGAAAAGCAAGAAAGAGAGGGGGAAATGAAGAAAAACAATAAGAAAAATAAGAGAATAAACAATATGAATGTGTATAATTTTTCATAGCTTTGTCTGAGGCTTGTGAAAAATGAAAAAAATATATATAATACCAAAAGTAAATACTGCTCATCTAATTTGTGGGGAGAGGAGTGTGGAGTACAAGGAGGTTAATCATTGCATGTCCTATACGTTTCTTTGCATAATTTGATTTACAATGATAAACATGAATTATTGTGTAGCCATTAAAATTAAACCATTCAATAAAAATTAATTTATCATCTACTACATGCCAGGCCCTACCTTAGCTGCTGATGTTATAGCAGTAGGAAAAACAGGCAAAATGCCTAACTTTGTAGAGCTTATATTCTAGCAGAATCAAATTTTACTAAATTACAAATAAAATGCCAATAATTATTTTAATGTTAATACTCAAAGTTGACAAGACACAATGCTGTATCAGCTGTTGTTTTTATGTAGATTAAAACCTGTAGAAACAGTAGGATGATGGAAACAGAATGACTATTTGGAATGATCTCAGAATTTGATGGCTAAATCAGGGACTGGAAGTGATCCCCTGGTCTGACTGACATGTGGTTCACTTGTAAGTTAAGCAGACTAAAGTCATTTAGAAAGGTTGCCCTCACTGTCGGCCAGATAATCAGGAGTTTAGCATCAGCTAGATATCTTATGTATTAATAATGGCATTTCTGAGTCTACTCTTCCCACTGGCATCTGAGTGTCCAGTTAACCCAGACATCCTGAATATCTAAACAGAGTTTTAAGAGCTTAATAGGAGGGATAGGTGGCTTGAACAACAAGAATAACTTACTCCAACCTTATCTAGGCCACCTTCTGTGCTTACTCATGAAGTCTACACCATAATCCGGCTTAAAACAGAAGAAGCCTATTTGAAACAACAAGGCATATAATCCCCTTCCTTTCTCACCCCTCTCATTAAAGAATAAAAAAAAAAAAAAAACTTGAGGTTCTTCAGGTCAGAAAAGAGCCATNACAAGGCATATAATCCCCTTCCTTTCTCACCCCTCTCATTAAAAAAAAAAAAAAAAAAAAAAACTTGAGGTTCTTCAGGTCAGAAAAGAGCCATGAGTTTGTAAATACCTATTTCATGACTAATCTTGTTATCCTAGTCACTGCTAGTTTCTATTAGCACCCTCAAATCCTAAAACTTACATTGTGTACCTAAAAGTATATGGGAGCCTTGTCAAATACTGGAGCCAGGACAATCCCCAAATATGACCAAAGTTCAGGAATAGCTTGTTTTTACTAGCTGGAGAGAAAAACCTCATAATTCACAGAAAATGAAAGCTCTGAAAAGTGAGTCATCTTATTAGTTGGGAAATGTAAGCCCTGAACTAAAGGATCTGCTTACCAAAACTTAAAAAGCAAGCCTAGAAAGCAACAAACTTAACTATGTCCCACAATAAAATCCCAAAATATTTATAAGATTATAAAACTATTCAGCATCCAACAAGGTAAAATTCAAAATGGCTGATAATAATAAAAATTTCCAGGCATGCAAGGGAGTAGAAAAATCTTATGAAAAATGAGGAGAATAATTAATCAGCAGAAAGACACCCATAAATGACACTGACTAGAGACTAGGTGGAGAAGGCAATGGCACCTGACTCCAGTACTCTTGCCTGGAAAATCCCATGGATGGAGGAGCCTGGTGGGCTACAGTCCATGGGGTCGCTGAGAGTTGGACACGACTGAGCGACTTCACTCTCAATTTTCACTTTCATGCATTGGAGAAGGAAATGGCAACCCACTCCAGCGTTCTTGCCTGGAGAATCCCAGGGACTGGGGAGCCTGGTGGGCTGCCGTCTATGGGGTCACACAGAGTTGGACATGACTGAAGTGACTTAGCAGCAGTAGCAGAGACTAGGTAGACAAGGAAAACAAAAGAGCTGTTATTAATATATTCTATGTGATCAAGAAGAGAGAAAAGCTTGAACATGTTAAGGAGAGAAGATATTTTAGAAGATCGAAATCACACTTCTAGAAAGGAAAAATACAACCTCTAAGATGAAAAATACACTAGATGAAATTAACAACAGATTAGACACTACCGAGGAAAATATTAGTGAACTGAGGACACAGCAATGGAAATTTGAGAGGGGAAAGAAAAGAATGACAAAAACCCAGAAGATAAATATGCTATGGAACAATTTCAGATGGCTTTGATAATGTAACTGTAATCCTGAGAGGAAAGTAGGCATAAATATTTATAAGAAAAAAGCAGAGACAATACTTTACCAACAAAGGTCTGTCTAGTCAAAGCTATGGTTTTTCCAGTAGTCATGTATGGATGTGAGAGTTGGGCCATAAAAAAAGCTAAGTGCCAAAGAGTCGATGCCTTTGAACTGTGGTGCTGGAGAAGACTCTTTTTTTTTTTTTAATTTTTTATTTTAACTTTATTTTACTTTACAATACTATATTGGTTTTGCCATACATTGACATGATTCCACCACGGGTGTACATGCGTTCCCAAACATAAACCCCCTCCCACCTCCCACCCCATAACACCTCTCTGGGTCATCCCCGTGGCACCAGCCCCAAGCATCTTGCATCCTGCATCGGACATAGACTGGCAATTCGTTTCTTACATGATAGTATACATGTTTCAATGCCATTCTCCCATCTCATCCCACACTCTCCCTTTCCCCCAGAGTCCAAAAGTCTGCTCTACACATCTGAGTCTCTTTTGTTGTCTCGCATACAGGGTCATCATCACCATCTTTTTAAATTCCATATATATGCTCAAAAATCACTGCAGATGGTGACTGCAGCCATGAAATTAAAAGATGCTTGCTCCTTGGAAGGAAAGTTATGACCAACCTAGATAGCATATTCAAAAGCAGAGACATTACTTTGCCAACACAGGTCCATCTAGTCAAGGCTATGGTTTTTCCAGTGGTCATGTATGGATATGAAAGTTGGACTATGAAGAAAGCTGACTGCCAAAGAATTGATGCTTTTGAACTGTGGTGTTGGAGAAGACTCTTGAGAGTCCCTTGGACAGCAAGGAAATCAAATCAGTTAATCCTAAAGGAAATCAGTCCTGAATATTCATTAGAAGGACTGGAGCTAAAGCTGAAACTCCAATATTTTGCTCACCTGATGCGATGAACTGACTCACTGGAAAAGACCCTAATGCTGGGAAAGATTGAACGCAGGACAAGGGGATGACAGAAGATAAGATGGTTGGATGGCATCACTGACTCGATGGACATGAAATTGAGCAGACTCTGGGAGCTGGTGATGGACAGGGAAGCCTGGTGTGCTGCCATCCATGGGATCACAAAGTCGGACACGACTGAGCAACTGAACTGACTGACTGACTGATAAAAAGAAAACCAGATTAAATCCAAACAAGCAGAAGAGGAAAAGTAATAAAGAAAAGAATAGAAATAAATGACATAGAACATATATATACTAAACTAAAAACAAGTCTTTGAAGAGATTAATCAAATTAATACACTTCTACTCAAACTGATCAGGATGAAAAATGATGTCAATCACCAATATCCGAAATGAGAGAAGAAACATCACTATTGATCTTACAAACATTAAAGGCCTAATAAGGAAATATTATGAACACCAATATGCCATTATAATCAACAACTTGTTGATGAAATGGGCAAGCACCTTACAAACCACAAACTGTCAAAACTCATTTGAAAAGGAATAGAATATCTGATAGTCCTGTATCTACTGATGAAATTAAATTTAGAGTTTAAAACACCTTACCACCAAGAAAACTCCTTGCCTAGATGAATTCATTTGTGGATTCCAACAAACATTTAAGAAATAAATAATACCGATTCTACAAAAACTCTCTGGAAAAGTTACAAGCGATCTGGGACATATGCGTGTGTGCATGCTAAGTTGCTTCGATTGTGTCTGACTCATTGCGACCATATGGACTGTAACCCATCACGCTCCTCTGTTCATGGGACTCTCCAGGCAAGAATATTGGAGTGTGATGCCATGTTCTCCTCCAGGGGATCTTCCTAACCCAGGGACTGAACCTGCATCTCTTATGTCTCCTGTATTGGCAGGTGGGTTCTTTACAACTAGCACCACCTGGGAAGCCCCTGTGGGACATATACATGCTTGCAAATTAAAAAGAAAAAAATTTAAACATTTGACTAAACTATGATCCAATCATTCTGTTCTTAGGTATGAACCAAGGGGCAATTGAGACCTAGGTCCATACAAAGACTTGCAGACATATGGTCAAAGCAGCTTTACATGTAATAGTCAAAAAATAGAAGCATCTGAGGAGTCTCTCATCAGATGCATAGAATGAATGCGTGACAGTCAGCAAACAAAAAGAGTGTGTAATCTGTGAATCCACTTACATGAAATTCTAGAAAATTACAAACTGATCTACAGAGACCGTGGACCTATGGCAATCTGAGATAGGAGGATGGGGAAGGAACGGAGATGAATGCATTACAAAAGGACCCCAGGAAACTTGAGGAGCTGATATAATCATGATCTTGATTGTGGTGATGACTTCACAGACACATCATAATGTCCAAACTCATCAACTTGTATACTTTAATGTGTGAAGTTATTGTAAGTCAATCATACTTCAGTAAAGCTGTAAAAAAAAATAAAAAAAAATGCAGCCACCCAGCTCCATGCCCAGAAATGTTTAAGTAGCAGTAGGTGAAATACAAGAATCAGCTTTTCAATACACCTCCCAGGACATGCTGGTGAAGGTGGTCCCCGAATTGCACTTTGAAAAATGCTGCTTGAGGCCACACCAAGCCAGCCAGGAATACTAAATGCCAAGCACAGTTGGCCAGTTAGCCACAGTCAGCTGGGCAGGTAGGTGACATATTACTGGAACTAATTTCCGCACTTTTTTCTTTCTTCGCTTTCTCTCTATACTGGCTCACCCACGAGTTCATTTTTCTTTCCTGTCATTGCCCTTATGTGTCACTTCACTGGTTCTGGATGGCTATCCTCAACTCGTCCCCTTGTGGCTTTAGACTGCTCATTCTTCTTAACACTCTAGAATTGCCAGAGCCCTCACCACCCTTAAGCTGGAAAAACCCTCCAATGAAAAGAAAACACATTATGGTTTCCAAATTTGATTCATAAAAAATATATTCTTGTACAGAAAGGCTAGAAACCAACCTCAGTCTAATGGAAATGGTTTGATGGCTCTTAAAACATCTCTTTTTTTTTCCCCACAAATTTTTCTAAGAGTTCTTTTTCTGACTGCATCAAGTGTTGGGATCTTATGAAATGAGGTCAGCAAGCAATCCAAGGGCACATTGTAATAGTATAGAAAAAGGTTTATTTTTTTTTAAGAGTAAGAAATGGAAATAAAAAGATAATAAACTCTTAAAAATGCAAATAACTATGAGTAAAGGTCAATGCATTTTGCCTTATCAGTAGGTGTCTGGTGGATTTAAAGGGATTTTGGTTGTTGTTAGTGTTGTTAGTGAACTGCTTCTGTCCATGTTTTTAAATTAACTAAACAAGAAGGTCGATAGACTAAGTTGACTTTAATGCCTTAATAGCTTCAGGTGGCTCAGTGGTAAAGACTCCACCTGCCAATGCAGGAGATGTAGGAGATGCGGGTTCGATTCCTGGGTCAGGAAGATTCCCTGGAGAAGGAAATGACAGCCCACTCCAGTATTGTTGCCTGGAAAATCCCACAGACATGGGAACCTCGTGGGCTATGGTCCATGGATGGGGTCACAAAGAGTCAGGCACGACTTGGCAACTGAGCACGCAGCTGACATAAGCAAACCAAAATCTAAGCCTGAAATCTTTCAAGATTAAACAGTTGATACCTAAAGACAACCAACCACAAAGAGCCAACTAGGTTTCTCCCCATAAGGCAACCACTTAAGCTATAGCTGAGCAAACCGTTCCCTCCCATTACTTTCAACCTTTCTCTATAAACATCTTTCCCCAAGCTGCTGTGTGGGCTACTCCTAACCACTTCCTATTGGGCACTGGCAGATTCAAATAGAGTTTTGATCAAATAAATTCTTACCATTTTGAATATGACTCAATTTATCTCTTAAAAATGCTCATTGACATCACCCATTTGCCTGCCCCACTTTACTTTAGTCTACCTTTCCTTCTAAAGTAAATCTATGCCTTCCTCTGGCTTGGTTTAAGCTGTCAGCCTTACGATGGCCACTTTGTTTGAAAGTCACTTTGCCAGCACCTGGCCCTCAGCAATTAGGGAAAGCTGGCAAGAAAGTCTCATTCTCAGAGGTATGGGCAGCCTTGGTGCCCTCTGAGTAGCCTAATGTGCCTCTTTTCTGGCTGAGACAATGAAAAATCTAATTTGGAAAACTGCCCTGGCTTGGAAGGCTCTGCTCACTCAGTCAAAAGAGAACTTTATTTACATAGCAACAATAATCCTGTAAGTTGATTGACTGTTTCTCATTTACATAGCACTCCTGGGGCCATTACGGCAATAATATCAGTCAGGACTCACTATTGCATGTATCCAGAATTTCCAGCTCAGAGAAATAAGCAAAAGTGGGAGAAATGGCTTATGTAATGTGAAAGTGCAAGGGGAGAGTAAACTTCAAGCATGTTTTGATCCAGGGACCTTGTTTCTCTCTATCATTTGACTATCATCCACCAAACTATCTTCATTCTCAGACCCCATGTTTGGCCCCTGACTGGTCTAGCTTGTGATGCCATAATCGTTAGCATTATCTGTGGGAAAGACCATGTAACTCTCTGCCAGCATTCCTAGCTAAAGTTTCCTTGAGTTTTATTGGCTTTCATGAGATCACATGATCACCTCTGAACCAATTACTATGGGCAGGCAAATCTCATATTCTCTTTGGCCAAGTCTCAGGTCACAAGTCTCCCCTTGGAGATGGGATAAGACTGAGAGTAGGGGAGGACATCAAAGTGGACATCAAAGTGCATCGGAAAGGTACAGTGGATGTTACTGGTATCCCAGCTTCAATACAAAGTCTGTGCATTCATCTCCCAGCTGCTGTGATGCTGGGTGCTGACAGTTTATCTTGCATCCTTCTCTGGGGGATTGCCTTGCTATTGATAGGAGCCTTCTCATCAGGCGTGTCTGGGAAATTAGGTCCTTCTGGGAGCAGGCAAGCAACAAATGACGGACTGATATGGCAGTATAAAGCCCAGTTCTCTGGCCTCTGGATAGGATAAACTCTGTGATACAGTGCATTAGAACTCCCTACAGGATCTGACCAAAGCTGGACATCACCACAAATCATTTCTTTACATCTTTCCTCTCCCACTCCTTCCTGATTCCCTGATACTTGTTTGTCCTGAGAACAGTCTCTCAATAAACAATTTGCACACACACACAAAATTTCCTATTTCAAATTATGCTTCTAGGCAATATAACCTAAGGCAGATGGGAAGGGAAAAGCATGCTAAGCAGCAAAACAACCAACTGTCCCTAATAATGGTGGTGATGATGGTGATAGTGATGAAGATGGATGGCGGTGGTTGTGAAGGTGGTGATGGTGATGGTGATGATGATGGTGACGATAGTGGTGATGGTGATGGTGATGATGGTGCTAATGGTGATGATGATGTGATGGTGATGATGGTGATTCTTATCTTGTACCGAGGACTGATATGTACTGGCCTCCATTCTAGATGTTTTAGATACATTGCTTCATATCCTCACTGTAGCCGCAAAAGATGGTCTTTATTATTCTTATTTTGCAGAGGAGGAAGTTGGGGTGGAGAGAGGGGAATGGAATCATTGCTAGGAGCAGGCAAAAGCTTCCTGTGAACATACTCTTCCTTGCTGCTGCTCATAGACCAGTTCAGTAATTTCCACTGCACTCGGCAATATAGCACACCTCCTTTCTCTGTTATATTATTTTTAGAAATACGCCATATGTGTCAGACACTTTGCTAAGCCTTTATATGCATCATCTCACTCAATCCTCCCAACATCTCTGAGAAGTTGGTTATTATCCCATTTTACAATCTGAGACCTGGTAAGGTGAATGAGCCTGCCGAAGTCATTCAGCCAATAAGTAGCAGGACCCAAATTTTGACCCAAGTACCTGACTTCAGGGCCCACACTCCTAACCCCTACCTTAACATCATTACTAAAGTTTTTCCAAAATACTCTAAGAAACCAAACTTCTTCTAACTATGAAAAAACTAAAACAAATCATGTTTGTCTATTCTGCCCTTCAACACTGATTTCCTAGATATGTAAGAAAGTGATAATAACTCTGAGTTATTAACCCATGACTGAATCAATTTAAGTCAATTCCCCAAGCTGCCAGAGGTAGGCATGAAATTGTCTGCTTCATAACAATTATGATATGAAAGAAAAAAAAATCCTGAAAATCATGTTTAAAATTGGGGCCCATGTCCTTTAGCCACATAAAGACCAGTTGGTTCATTTTCTTCTCCAGCAGTTGCCATAATTTTTTAGCAGTTTTGTTGTTGTGGTTGTTGTTTGGCTCTTCCTGAAGGTAACCTCCACAAGAACAAGGGTTAGGTTGGCATTGTTTATCACTGTTTTTCCAATACCTGGCACTATCATGGCACATAGTTTTGTTTTTTAAAAATATATTTGGATGAGTACATTCTGAGAATGAAAGGAAAAATAGCAATCACATCAGGTTATGCGTCACTGATACAGAAACTTTCCTTTAAAAGAGAGAACTGAATAATGTTAGAGGTCTACTAACTCCTCATGATTGTAGTGATTAAAAGCCAGTAGTTTCATTATTTCATTCTGTTCTGAGGTTTCCGGAACTTAATTGTGCCTTGTAAATTGAGGTCAGAAAACTGGTAGAGAATCTGAGTCCTCTGGGCTGTTTCTCCATTCTGAAGACTACAGTCGCCATCAGCACCGTCTTAATGAATCTCCACTCTATTAAATTGTTATTTGGTCCTGAAGCAGGTCATTTGCAGCCCTTCTTCCTCAGAACAGAAGGCAGGCTGCAGAAAAGAACAGGCAAATACAGACAAGACAGAATGAAATGAAGATGTACCCTTCAACTGTGGATCCTCACTGAATTAACTCTTTCTATCTCAGATCTCAGATTCACACTATCAGGGGCAATGTGGTAGAAAATTTCAGCATGGGACTGTCCAGACCTGGGCATGATAGGAACCCCAGGAACAGGGCATCTGTTTGGCAATTTGAATGTCTTGTTGCTGGGTCCCTGGAGAATGTCAGTTTCTTGAGTCAACTCAGTTCAGGTAGGAGCTACTGCAGCTCTTCTCCGTCACCCCATCATTGCGCTAGCTCATGTCCCCATCATGTTCCATTCCTTCTTCTAAACTGGTCTTCCTGCCTTCAGGCTCAAACCCTCACACTTCCTGGGAATCTAGAATAATTATTTAATGAGTTTCAACTACATCCAGACACTTAAGCGCATTACATGAATTAACTTCTTTAATCCTCACCAACAACCCAGTGGGGCAGGCAGGATTATCATCTTCATTTTGCAGAGAAGGAAGTGGGGGTTTAGGGAAGAGACATGCTTTGCCCAAGGTCTCACATGCTATTCAACAGTGAAGCAAGATCCCAGCCCAAGGCAGCCTGATTCCAAAGACAGTGTCATTCACCCTGATGCCCCAACTCTCGCCAACACCCATGTGATCTCCCTAAAGCCCACATCTGCCTGTATCAATTTTATTAGACTTTTTGTAATTTCCTGCTGCCCAGTTAACGAAGTCCAGATTCATATTCTAGCAGTTTTCCAAAGTGGACTTAAATCTAGGTCCCCATCCTATCCCTCAATCCCTAACTCTCTCCCTAGTGTACCCATCACCCCATTCCCTTTAAATTTCTTACTCTATTTCAAATACACTATTCACCTTCATATCACAGCCCCTTTGCTTGGGAGGTCCTCCCCTTCTTCCCCACCTGGGGAATATCAGATGATCACCTGAAGCCCCAAAGTCACATTCTCTGTAAAGCTCGGTCTGACTGTCCAAGAAGAAACATCCCTCCTTTTTTGTCTCTGACAGCACTTTTGCCAAACCTTAACAGGGCACTTAGAGTTTTGTAATACACTTGCTCACATGACTTGCTCACAAGAGTAGTTTATTTGTCTTGATCTTCAGAATGCCTAGCCCAGTATTTCTCAACAGGCAACAGTTTTGTCTCATCTCCAGGGGATATTTGGCAACATCTGGAGAAATTTCTGTTTTCACAATTGGGGAAGAGGGAGACTAGCATTTGTTGGGTTGAGCCAAGGATGCTGCTAACTAACCAAAAATGCACAGACAACAAACAAAGAGTTATCCAGCCCAAAATGTTAATATTGCTGAGGTTGAGAAATCTGGCTTCTCTCAAAGTCTGCTGACAAGCATGGAAATAGAACAGTATTTCCATGAGGGCAAATCTAGCTAGGAACCTCAGTTGTGATAGGTGTTTGCGTTAGAGAACCCCAGCTCTACCCTTGGAAAACCAACTGAAAAATCCAGACAGAATCGAAGATTTTAAACTCTCAGGAATCCGCAGTGGAAAAATCTTATACATACATTTTTAGTCTTTGATCTGGGCTTTTGGAAATTGACATTATTTGACATAGACAGGATACTCAATATGGCAGAAATAAAGTAGGAGCTCCATTTAGAAGAGAGATTTTTTTTCTCCAGGAGAAAAAGAAAGGAAGAGGAAGAGGAGAGGAAGAAAGAATTGTCAGATACAGGAGAGGCTAAGGAGTAGGAAGTATGGAATTATGCTTAGTGAAAAAATAGTGAAAGTCACTCAACCGTGTGACCCCATGAACTATACAGTCCATGGAATTCTCCAGGCCTGAATACTGGAATGGGTAGCCTTTCCCTTCTCCAGGGGATTTTCCCAACCCAAGGATTGAACCCAGGTCTCCCACATTGCAAACAGATTCTTTACCTGCTGAACCACAAGGGAAAGGCTCTATTGTGTTGAGATATTTTTAGCAGAATACTGAGAAAACACTGGTGGCTAATAATGAGTGATGAGGGATCAACAGAAGAGATTTAGGAATATTTCCTGAGTTAACAAATGAACTAATAATAATCATGCAAGAATCTTTCCAGAGTGACTATAGATCACTCCTATCCAGACTAGGAGACACTCTTGAAAATAAAGAGGCGTACATACATAACTAAGAAGGATTAACTGATTTATGACAGGGATAAACTGAGACTGTCCCATACATATTGGATCTTATGATAATCCTTTACAAACTTTCTGTTTTATTTATTCTACTTAGGCTGCAGGTAACATACACATGTATACTGCTAGTTCTTCTTCCAATGCTTGTTAACAGACACTACTATTCACTTACATCACTCCATCCTTGTCAATTAGTGAGTGGTCTTGAAATCATCCTCAGTAGAGCATCCCCACCCTTCTTTATAAATGACAGGTGTTCAGTAAAAAAGTAAAAGGGCTTCCCTTGTGATTCAGCTGATAAAGAATCTGCCTGCAATGCAGGAGACCTGGGTTTGATCCCTGGGTCGGGAAGATCCCCTGGAGAAGGGAAAGGCTACCCACTCCAGTATTCTGGCCTGGAGAATTCCATGAACTGTATAATCCATGGGGTTGCAAAGAGTCGGACACAACTGAGTGGCTTTCACTTTCACTTTTCAGTAAAAGAGTAGATACTTGCCGTAGGAGAGCACCTTACCTTTTTTACTCCGCTGGCTTCCACCCTGCCTTTACCACTTCTTGCCTCACTAGAGTTCTCATTCCCAGGAACACAGAATTCTGTTCTTCATATTCTCATAGGAAGGCAACATCCTAGATACAGTGGTTCTTTTAGACTTACTTGCAGTTATTTGAATACCTTACTGTGCTTTTTAATAAAAATGCTATATGATGCTTGATCCATTCGATATCTAGGGTCAATGAGGCATGAATATTAAATATGTTTTTCAATTAATGGGTAATAAAATGAAACCCTCAGATGGATTTCTGCTTGTTGGAAGTTGTAGGCTTTGATTAACATGGTCATTTTTCCAAGGAGAGATTCCAGTTCCTATCTTTGCAAATACATAAGAGAATTTTGACATGCTTGACGAGTGGTTATTAAAGTGAGTGGGATGAACCAACAACAATAACTGATAGGCTGAAAGCCAGAAACAGTTAAGAACCCCATCTCTCTCCATGAATATTAATGCGTAAACTTTGAGAACATGGTGAGGCAAGGTCAGGGGGTATGATAGGGAGCTTCTCAAGGGTGACATAACTTTCATTATTTCAACCATAATGGGGATCAATGACCTGAAGACGACAGACTCAAGGTCTCTATCTTGTTGAGTAAAGCACTAGTATAAAATGCTAAAAATTGATCTTTAATGCCATAATCCTTCCTGTGTTATTTGGGAAACCCTTTGTGAAGTAGGCTCACTAAAATCTAACCTCAGGCCTCAAAATTGGGCCTTCATTGGATCTCTATCAATTTTATAGGTTTTGTACTATTCAACAATAAATGTAGTGTTTGATATTACCCAAGGTTGTTCTTTGGGCTTCCCTGGTGGCTCAGATGGTAAAGAATCTGCCTACAATGCAAGAGACCCAGGTTTGATCCCTGGGTCAGGTATATACCCTAGAGAAGGGAATGGCTACCTATTCCAGTATTCTTGCCTGGAGAATCCCAAGAAGAGAGGAGCCTGGTGGGCTACACGTCCATAGGGTCACAAGAAAGTGGACACAACTGAGAAATTAACACTTTCACTAGTTCAAGGTTGTTCATTTTAAATTAAATATTCATTGCAGACTAAAATACTATTACAGGTGTAAAAATTTAACTCCTTTTCTCAGACTGATGGTTTATGTGTTGGCTCTAAGCTTTAGATATATTTTATTTGGCCCATATAATATTTTAGACATTCTGTTTTAGTATTTCCCAATTCTATTAATAAAAAAATTAAAATCAGGACCTTTTACATTTCTTAAAAGCACATTTTAAAACTAAAATCCTACTCTGAAAAACTAGAATATCTAGAATACTGAGTGTCTATTCCTAT
>SJYQ01000535.1:799786-824349 GCA_006410935.1 Redunca redunca | reverse complement strand
AGAGGGCGGGATGAGATGGGAGAATGGCATTGAAACATGTATACTATCATGTAAGAAACGAATCGCCAGTCGATGTCCGATACAGGATGCAGGATGCTTGGGACTGGTGCAAGGAGAGGACCCAGAGGAATGGTATGGGATGGGAGATGGGAGGGGAATCATGTTTGGGAACGCATGTACACTCGTGGGAATTAATGTAATGTTTGGCAAAACTAATACAGTAATGTAAAGTAAACCGAAGTTAGAATAAAAATTAAAAAAAAAAAAAAAAAAAGAAAAGGCAGAGGAAGATCAAATGGCCAACATCTGCTGGATCATGGAAAAAGCAAGAGAGTTCCAGAAAAACATCTATTTCTGCCTTATTGTCTATGCCAAAGCCTTTGACTGTGTGGATCACAATAAATCCACACAATAAACTGTGGAAAATTCTGAAAGAGATGGGAATACCAGACCACCAAACCGGACTCTTGAGAAATCTGTATGCAGGTCAGGAAGCAACAGTTAGAACTGGACATGGAACAACAGACTGGTTTCAAATAGAAAAAGGAGTATGTCAAGGCTGTATATTGTCACCCTGCTTATATGCAAAGTACATCATGAGAAATGCTGGGCTGGAAGAAACACAAGCTGGAATCAAGATTGCCGGGAGAAATATCAATAACCTCAGATATGCAGATGACACCACCCTTATGGCAGAAAGTAAGAGGAGCTAAAAAGTCTCTTGATGAAAGTGAAAGAGGAGAGTGAATAAGTTGGCTTAAAGCTCAACATTCAGAAAACGAAGATCATGGCATCTGGTCCCGTCACTTCATGGGAAATAGATAGGGAAACACTGGAAACAGTGTCAGCCTTTATTTTTCTGGGCTCCAAAATCACTGCAGATGGTGACTGCAGCCATGAAATTAAAAGGCGCTTACTCCTTGGAAGAAAAGTTATGAGCAACCTAGATAGTATATTCAAAAGCAGAGACATTACTTTGCCAACAAAGGTCCGTCTAGTCAAGCCTATGGTTTTTCCAGTGGTCATGTATGGATGTGAGAGTTGGACTGTGAAGAAGGCTGAGCGCCGAAGAATTGTTGCTTTTGAACTGTGGTGTTGGAGAAGATTCTTGAGAGTCCCTTGGACTGCAAAGAGATCCAACCAGTCCATTCTGAAGGAGATCAGCCCTGGGATTTCTTTGGAAGGAATGATGCTACAGCTGAAACTCCAGTACTTTGGCCACCTCATGTGCAGAGTTGACTCATTGGAAAGGACTTTGTTTCTGGGAGGGATTGGGGGCAGGAGGAGAAGGGGACGACAGAGGATGAGGTGGCTGGATGGCATCACTGACTTGATGGATGTGAGTCTGAGTGAACTCTGGGAGTTGGTGATGGACAGGGAGGCCTGGGGTGCTGCGATTCATGGGGTCGCAAAGAGTCGGACACGACTGAGCGACTGAACTGAACTGAAATCATTATGGTGGCAAAAAGAAAAAAAAAAAAAAAACACTGAAAAATTTTCTGTCCTATGAGCTTCATCTAGAATAGCTGGCCCAAATAATGATCATTTGTGTGGTTGGAGGTCAGCCTTGAGGTTGGTTTTCAGTGCAACACTGCAAGATCATAATGGAGAAATCAGGGGCTTGGAAGAGGTCCTTGTGGCCACACAGATCCAATCTGTATTTGACAAAATGTTGAATGAGACAGCTAAGCCCAAGAATGAAAGAGTCAAATTGAGAAAGATCCTACTGGACTGGAACATTGGGTGCAAGCCAAAAGATAAGCATTAACAAGGTTAAATATTGCTTTAAAAAAAAAATCAATTGCTCAAGCAGAAAATGGAGAGGCCCAAGCTTGGCTGTGGCTTCCTTGAGAAAGACTCCGGGTGTCACAGAGGCTTCTGTGAGCCAAAAAGTGATGCAATGCCATAAAAAGACAGTAACACAGAAAACTCTTCTGGTTAACAAATAACAAAACTCCAACTCAAATTAATTTAAGCAATATGGAGAACCTATTGGATCATATATCCAAAAAGTCCTAGGATGAACTCTTTAATGTTAGTCATTTTTTGTGTGGCAAAACTTCCTTATCTCAGTAGTTTTCAACAACAAATCTTTGTTTTCCTTTCTCATAGGTCTTTGGGGCAGATTTTTGGCAGATCCGGGTTGAATGTGGTTGAACCAGACAGGACTCAGGACTCCCAGCTTGTTCTGACTACTCCCTGGGCCTCCACTCTGGTGCCTTGCCAAAAACGGAGTGGCAGCTTGAGGAGGATCATCTCATGGCTGATCACAGAAGCTTAAAAAGGGCGGTAGAAATACAAATGCTCATAGGTCACTGCTCAAAACTGGCAGCCATCACTCCTACCCATATTCTACTGGCCAAGTCCAGTCCTGTGACTAGCCCAGCATCAGTAGGACTGAGAAATAGAATTCCATTGTTTGTTAGGAGGTGTTCTGGTTGCATGATAAAAGATGAGAATGTGTAATTCTAATGCAAAGAGAGCCTGATTCAACCAGCCATTGTTGACTTTAGTATTTCTGGATTCAGAAATTAATTTATTTGTATCAAAGTATAGCTGATTTACAACATTGTGTTAATTTCAGGTGTACAGCAAAGCGATTCAGCTATACACATGTATGTCTATTTTTTTCAGATTCTTTTCCTTTTATTGGTTATTACAAAATATTGAATATAGTTCCTTGTGCTATATAGTAGGTCTTTTTGGTTATGTATTTTATATGTATATGTATTTTATATTGGAGAAGGAAATGGCAACCCACTCCAGTGTTCTTGCCTGGAGAATCCCAGGGATGGGGGAGCCTGGTGGACTGCCGTCTATGGGATCGCACAGAGTCGGACACGACTGAAGCGACTTAGCAGTAGCAGCAGCTTTTTATATATAATAGTTGTTATATGTTAATTGCAAACTCCTAATTTATCCCTCTAGAAATTAAATGATGCCAACAGAATATCTTCCATCCCTCTGCCTTCCATCACCTACATCCACAGCTTACTGTCTACATTATCAGTTTAGCTCAGTTCAGTTGCTTAGTCAGATCCAGCTCTTTGCAACCCCAAGGACTGCACACGTCAGGTTTCCCTGTCTATCACCAACTCCCGGAGACTGCTCAAACTCATGTCTATAGAGTCAGTGGTGTCATCCAACCATCTCATCCTCTGACCTCCCCTTCTCCTCCTGCCTTCTTCAATCTTTCCAGGAAGCATGGTCTTTTCCGGTAAGTCAGTTCTTCACATCAGGTGACCAAGTATTGTAGTTTCAGTTTCAGCAACAGTCTTTCCAATGAATATTCAGGACTGATTTCCTTGAAGATTGACTGGTTGGATCTCCTTACAGTCCAAGGGATTCTCAAGAGTCTTCCCCAACACCACAGTGTAAAAGCATCAATTCTTTGGCACTCAGCCTTCTTTATGGTCCAACTCTCACGTGCATACATGACTACTGGAAAAACCATAGCTTTAACTATAAAGACCTTTTTTTGGCAAAGTAATGTCTCTGCTTCTTAATATGCTGTCTAGGTTGGTCATAGCTTTTCTTCCAAGGAGCAAATGTCTTTAAATTTCATGGCTTCAGTCACCATCTGCAGTGATTTTGGAGCCTAATAAAAGAATATCTGTCACTGTTTCCATTTTTTTCCCACCTATTTGCCATGAAGTGATGGGACCAGATGCCATGATCTTCGTTTTTTGAATGTTTAGTTTTAAGTCAGCTTTTTCACTCTCCTCTTTCACTTTCACCAAGAGGCTCTTTAGTTCCTCTTCACTTTCTGCCATAGGGGTGGTGCCATCTGCATATCTGAGGTTATTGATATTTCTCCCTGCAATGTTGAGTCCAGCTTGTGCTTCATCTAACCTGGCATTTCACATGATGTACTCTGCATATAATTTAAATGAGCAGGGTGGTAATATACAGCCTTGATGTACTCCTTTCCCAATTTGGAACCAGTCCATTGTTCCACGTCCAGTTCTGTTTCTTCTTGACCCACATACAGGTTTCTCAGGAAACAGGTCAGGTGGTCTGGTATTTCCATCTCTTTAAGAATTTTCCACAGTTTGTTGTATCCACACAGTCAAAGGCTTTAGCACAGCCAATGAAGCAGAAGTAGATATTTTTTCTGGAATTATCTTGCTTTATCTATGATCCAATGGATGTTGGCAATTTGATCTCTGGTTCCTTTACCTTTTCTAAATCCAGTTTGAACATCTGGAAGTTCATGGTTCACATATTGTTGAAACCTGTCTTGGCAAATTTTGAGCATTTCTTTGCTAGCATGTGAGATGAGAGCAATTGTGTGGTAGTTTGAACGTTCTTTGGCATTACCTTTCTTTGGGATTGGAATGAAAACTGACTTTTTCCAGTCCTGTGGTCTGGAAAACTGCTGAGTTTTCCAAATTTGCTGGCATATTGAGTTCAATACTTTTACAGTATCATCTTTTAGGATTTGAAATAGGTCAACTGGAATTCCATCTCCTCCACTAGCTTTGTTCATAGTGATGCTCCTAAAGCCCACTTGACTTCGCACTCCAGGATGTCTGGCTCTAGATGAGTGATCACATCATCATGGTTATTTGGGTTACTTAGATCTGTTTTATAGTTCGGTTATATAGTTCTTCTTTGTATTCTTGCCACCACTTCTTAATATCTTCTGCTTCTCTTAGGTCCAATGCTCAGTGGTATGGGCATTCATGCCCATCTTTGCAAGAAATGTTCCCTTGGTATCTCTCATTTTCTTGAAGAGATCTCTAGTCTTTCCCATTCTATTTTTTTCCTTTATTTCTTTGCACTGATCACTTAGGAAGGCTTTCTTATATCTCCTTGCTATTCTTTGGAACTCTGCATTCAGAGGGCTATACCTTTCCTTTTCTCCTTTGCTGTTTGCTTCTCTTCTTTTCTCAGCCATTTGGGAGGCCTCAGACAACCATTTTGACCTTTTGCATTTCTTTTTCTTGGGGATGGTTTTGATCACAGCCTCCTGTATAATGTTACAAACCTCCATCCATAGTTCTTCAGGCATTCTATCATACCTAATCCCTTGAATCTATTTGTCACTTCTATTGTATAATCATAAGGATTTGCTTTAGGTCATATCTGAATGGTCTAGTGGTTTTCCCTACTTTCTTCAATTTATGTCTGAATTTTGCAATGAGTTCATGTTCTGAGCTATAGTCAGATCCTGGTCTTGTTTTTGCTCTCTATATAGAACTTCTCCGTCTTTTGGCTGCAAAGAATATAATCAATCTGATTTCAGTATTGACCATCTGGTGAGTTATCTCTTGTGTTGTTGGAAGAGGGTGCTTGCTATGACTAGTGCATTCTTGGCAAAACTCTCTTAGCCTTTGCCCTGTTTCATTTTGTAGTTCAAGGCCAAATTTTCCTGTTACTCCAGGATATCTCTTGACTTCCTACTTTTTGCATTCCAGTCTCCAATGATGAAAATGATATCTTTCTTTCATGATAGTTTTAGAAGGTCCTGTAGGTCTTCATAAAACCATTCAACTTCAGCTTCTTCAGCATTAGTGGTTGAGGCATAGACTTGGATTACTGTGATATTAAATAGTTTGCCTTGAAAATGAACAGAGATCATTCTGTCATTTTTGAGATTGCACTCAATTACTATATTTTGGACTCTTACTGACTATGTGGGCTGCTTCATTTCCTTTAAGGGATTCTTGCCCACAGTAGTAGTTGTAATGGTCATCTGAATTAAATTCATCCATTCCAGTCCATTTTAGTTCACTGATTCCTAAAATGTTGATGTTCACTCTTGCCATCTCCTGTTTGACCACTTCCAATTTACCTGGATTCATGGACCTAACATTCCAGGTTCCTATGCAATATTGTTCTTTATCACATCAGACTTTACTGCCATCACCAGTCACATCCACCACTGGACATTGTTTTTGCTTTGGCTCAACCTCTTCATTCTTTCTTGAGCTATTTCTCCACTCTTCTCAAGTAGCATATTGGGCACCTACCCACCTGGGGAGTTCATCTTTCAGTGTCCTATCTTTTTGCCTTTTCATACTATTCATGGGGTTCTCAAGGCAAGAATACTGAAGTGGTTTGCCCTTCCCTTCTCCAGTGGACCACGTTTGGTCAGAACTCTCCCACATGACCTGTCCATTGTGGCCCTACAAGGCATGGCTCATAGTTTCATTGAGTTAGACAAGGCTAACTCCACGTGATCAGTTTGGTTAGTTTTCTGTGATTGTGGTTTTCATTCTGTCTGCCCTCTGATAGATAAGAATAAGAGGCTTGTCTACATTTTCATGACTTTACTATTTTCCCAGGGCTTCCCTGATGGCTCAAACAGTAAAGAATTTTCCTGAGTGTGGGAGACCTGGGTTTAATCCCTGGGTCGGGAAGATCCCCTGGAAAAGGGAATGGCTACCCACACCAGTATTCTTGCCTGGAGAATCCCATAGACAGTGGAGTCTGGCAGGCTAAAGTCTGTGGGCTCTCAGAATCAGACACAACTGAATGACTAACACTTACTATTTTCTTGTCTTCATAGACATAATTTTACAGTTCCAGAAAACTCTTACCCAGAAAGATAAAAGTGGCAAATAACCTTATTATTCTTTTAAGGAACTTGAGGAAAGATCCATCAATTCTTCAACAGAAAGTATTAAACAACAGTTTATACTCAAGAATCTTTGAATCCCTCATTTTGAATTTCTCATTCTGATATATCTACCAATCCTAAATTATTATACAACAGTCCTTACTAATTCTGACAAAGTCCTCAGATTAGAGACCCACCATAAATTGACTTCAGAATCTCAATAAATATTTCAAGTTTGTCCTCACTTCTCTGTGATGCTAGTAAGATTCTATCAAGTTAGAGCTCTACTCTCTATGGTAAAAATCAACTCAACTTTGACTTATCAGCAAATTGTTTTGTTGGTATTTGGGGGAGCCAGCACTCAATAGCTTCAGTCTTAGGATGTCAGCATAAGACTTCAAAAATGTCCACAGCTTCTTTTGGTTTATATTATTAGCATAAAAACTGGGCAACCCTAAAAGAAAAGGTGAAGACGTTTCTTGGTAGCTACAGAAAAAGTCTTAGTTAAGACTTGGATTCTCCCAGGTTAAAGCACAAGCCCAGCTATAAACGAATCAGTTCTGAGGGTTGTATATTCTGGCTCTGCCTTAATCTCTTGGCTACTGCTGAATGTGAGAACAGAGGAAACTCCTTCTGAATCATGTGGGTTGAGAGTGGGGGAATTGTGGCTCCCCAGATAACAATCAAGCATTCGATAACAGAGTAAGGAAGAATGGATGATGAGTGGGCAAAAATGACTGATATTTGTTACATTACCTTCGTGGATAGATATAACTGAATCCCACACAAGAGGAGAAAAGCTTTATTGCATCGCTTAGTACTAATGTCTACACACTTTTGTGTATCCAGAAGAAACAGTGATAATAGTCATGAGATAGACACCAACTGAATAATGAAGCCTGCATAGTTTACCCAGAACAAACACAAGCCTTAAAGTCTTGTATAAAATGAATATGGGATGGGGAGGGGGTGGGGCTCAACAAGGAGAGTATATATGTATACATATATCTGATTCACTTTGTTATACAGTAGAAACCAAGGCAATGTTGTAAAGCAATTCTACCCCAGCAATAATAATAATAAGCAAACTCTTACAATTCAATAATTAAAAAAAAAACTCGATTAAAAAATAGGCAAAGAATTTGAATAGGCATTTCTTAAAAGATGTACAAATGAAAAAGATATACAAATGTATACATACACATCTAAATATGTGTAAAACTGAGTCACTTTGGTGTACAGCAAAGATTGGCACAACATTGTAAAACAATACTTAAATTAAAAAATTTTAAAGCACAAATGAACCTGATCCTCATCTGATTCCATTCAAAATTGAACTTTGTTATGGAATGAATGTATGCATCCTCCCAAAATTCATCTGTGGAAACCCTAATTCCCAATGTGGCTGTTTTTGGAGTAAGGAAGTAAACAAGGTCAAATGAGGTCATAAAGATGGAGCGCTGATACAAAAGGACTAGTGTCCTTATGGAAAGAGACTCCAGAGAGTTCCTTCTCTGTGTGTACATGGAGGAAAGGCCCTGTGCAGACAAGAAGGCAGCTCTCTGCAAGCCAGGAAGAGACCTCTCACCAGAACCCAACCACAGAAACTTTAATCTTGGACTTCTCTCCTCCAGAACTGTGAGAAAATAAATTTCTGTTTTTTAAGCCCTCCAGTCTAGCAGCCTTAGCTGACTGATGCAGACTTCAGGTTAATTTGCTATACAATATTCTTTTATTGGCTTCCCTGGTGGCTCCCTGGTAAAGAATCTGCCTGACAATGCAGGAGACACGGGTTCGATCCCTGGGTCTGGGAGATCCTCTGGAGGAGGAAATGGCAACCCACTCCAGTATTCTTGCCTGGAGAAGCCCATGGACAGAGGAGCCTGGCAGGCTACAGTCCCTGGGGTCACAAAAGAGTCAGATGCAACTGAGTGACTAAACAGCAACAGGTTCTTTTATTTCCATCAGTAGTTGATAAATCTCCACTGGATTCTGATCAAAGCAAAAGTTTTATTTCAAGAACTGGGCTAGGTACTATAGCAACACCACAAAAGGGGCCGTGAGCATATGGGCTTTTTAAAAAAGATGATATAAAATTTATAAATAAGGTCAGAAAAACATAGCCTGAGCTCTCAATGTCATGTCAGAGTGTTGTTTAACAATTCTGCTCACTTAAGATTTATTTAGTTCTCTTAGAGAACGTATCTATATTGGTTTTGTTATTTATTCTTGCTTAGAGACCAAATACTCTGAAGTTACATGTCACCTTGCAGATAAAGGCCGCCCTACCGGTTCCGTTTTCTTGTTCTATAGGACAGTATTCAGTTTTGCACCTAACCTAGCAGTCTTAGTCTAATGTTTTTCCTTCTAAAATGCCTATAAATTTCCAGTTCTTCAAACTGCTCTTTGAATAAGTTTTACCTTTTCTATGGATTCCTTCATTAAAGAGGGAAATAAAATCTTAACATGTGTTCAATTCATATTTGCCTGAAAGTCATGTCTTTAACTTTTTGAAAATTATTCTGGGAGAGAGCTTTCTAGACTAGGAGAGAGACATTAAGCAAATTATAGCTGGGAAGGGTATTAGGAAAGGTGACTACGGTGTCCTGTGGGGCCAGGAAACAGTGGGGTTTAATCTAGTTGAAAGGATTGGAGATGATTTCCCTTAAAAAAAAGTGGCACTTCCTAAAGCATGAGTGGAAATCAATCAAGTGAAGAAGAAGAAGTTGGAGGCTGGGAAGTGGGCCTGATACAAAGCCCAGGGTTACAGCTGCAAGAAGAGGAGATGGGTAGAGTCAAGGGCATCAAGCCATAAGGAGCATATTTTTCACCAGAGGGATCTGATAGACCTCTTCTGGCCTTCCAGGGATGTCTGAATCCCTGACAGGATCATGAAAGGGGCACTAAGACCCTTGTTATCTCTGACTAGGCTTGCACATGACTTCAGCTTCTACCTGAATGACTCCCACAAAAGAAAAAGCTCAGAGGCCCATGCTTGGGACTCAAGGCTCAGCTTCAGAGAAATAAGAAAGACCGTTCCTTCTCCCCACCCACTGAGGGCCCAGGAGGGGAAGAAGGAAGTCAACTTCCATGAGCCCAACAGAAAAGACAGCTCTCCTAAGCCGGTGTGACAGGGAAGCCTAATTAATCCCCATCCATGAAAGGGAGTGGCTGCCACGTGGGCTAGCTCTGATCCCATTTCTGCTTTTCAGATGAGGGGGTTTAGTTAATGAGTTCAATGTACTCCTCATTTGGTTGCAAATTTCAGAAAACAGGGGGGATATAAAATGTCAAGGCTTGTGTTGCCAGGATATTAAGCCACTTGGCATAAAAGATAACTAGAATTCCATAGAAGGAGGTGGCTTTTCAACGCTGGGTCCTGACTTCTGAAGCACAGGGAGGCCTTTGAGGGGAAGGTTTGACCTGGAGGATGGTGGAGGGAGGTGATTTGTTCAGCCTGCAACCAATTCAGTCCATGCCAGCCACCTAAAGGAATCCCTGTTTGAACTTTAGACACTGATCAAAATTGTGCCGACTTCAGAAACACACAGGCCTGGGATTGTACCCTGGCTCTGTCACTTACTACCTCTGTGACCTTACACAGACAGACTCAACTTCTGCATCTCCACTGGGGAAATAACAGTTCTTACCTCATGGGGCTTCTAGCATGAAGTGAGTGAATGCATACGGGGAGGGAAATTTGGGGGAGAATGGATATATGTATTAGATTGGCCAAAAATTCCACTTGAGTTTTTCAGTAACATTGTATGGAGAAATCCAAGTGAACATTTTGGCCATCCCAATATATTGATATGTATGCCCTGCTATGCACCTGAAACTAACAACTTTGTTAACCAGCTATTGTTGTTATTTAGTCTCTAAGTTGTGTCTGACTCTTCATGACCCCATGGACTCTAGCAGCCAGGCTCCTCTGTCCACAGGATTCTCCAGGCAAGAATACTGGAGTGGGTTGCCATTTCCTTCTCCAAGGGATCTTCCCGACCTTCACTATAGTAATAATAATGATCCCCTTCATGATCAAGGACTGTCTGTAATTTCTATTATAAAAATTTGATTTCAAATTCCAGTCTCTCTTTCTATCTCAAGTTTCATCTTCTAACAGTTTTAAAGAGCATGTCAGCATCTTGGGTAAAAATGTGAGGAGTTTTGATGCCTGCCATTCAATTTAGAATGCCAGGCAGGTTCAGAGTGATGGCTGGCCAATTTGTCTCCATTTGCATGGGTCCTTCCTGGTTTCAGCACAGAAAAGTCCCATATCCTGGGAAACCGCACAGATCTGGGCTAACGTGGACAGGTCAGTCAGTTACCTTAATTGCAGGACTGACTCAGGATGCACAGTGAGTCTGACACAGAACCATTTCAATACTCCAGCCTGGAGGTGCCCACAACAAAAGTCCCCTCACCTGGTCCTGGGTTGAGGTGAGGAAGAGCCCAGACTGAAAGAAGTTCCAGTTGACAAGCTTAAGGGCATAGTTTTTGCACCTGGAACTAAAATGAATGAGCCTTGGCAAGGGACTCCTGCAGCAAATCACACAAGCTCTCTAAGTGGGCAGCAGTTGGTTCAGTCCAGTTCAGTCGGCTCAGTCGTGTCCGACTCTTTGCGACCCCATGGACTGCAGCACGCCAGGCTTCCCTGTGCATCACCAACTCCCAGAGCTTGCACAAACTCATGTCCATCAAGTTGGTGATGCCATCCAACCATCTCATCCTCTGTCATACCCTCTCCTCCTGCCTTCAATCTTCCCCAGCATGAGGGTCTTTTCCAGTGAGTCAGTTCTTTACATCAGGTGGCCAAAGTATTGGAGCTTCAGCTTCAGCATCAGTCCTTCCGATGAATATTCAGGGACTGATTTCCTTTAGGATTGACTGGTTTGATCTCCTTGCAGCCCAGGGAACTCTCAAGATCTTCTCCAACCACAGTTCAAAAGCATTAATTCTTCAGCTCTCAGCTTTTAGCAATAGCCATTTCTTGCCTGTGGGGGAACTGGAGCCAGTGTTGTGAAGTACACTGATTATTGAAGAGATGGCAGATTTCCAAATTTTTTTCTTAAAAATGTGACATCTCCCTATTTTCAAATGCTGACATCTGTTGACTAAAAAATATAGTCACATTTTCAGTCACAACCTGAAAAGTAGATAATTAATTTTTTTTTATGGAAATGTTTAGGACTCCAAGTCCAGGAGCAGCTTTCTCAGAGCTAACAACTAATTCCACTAAGACAAACAAGGAAACAAAATCTGGACGAGCCAAACAAAAGACATCAGTGAGCCAGTGAGGTCCAGCGGTCCTCAGTTACAGTCCTGACCTTGACCATCCTTTTTCACACTCGTGGCCCTTGCACATTCTGGCCCCTCTGCCTGGTACATAATTTCCTATGCTTGCTTATTATTCAGCTTAAGTACCAGAGCCTACTGGCCATGACGCTGCATCTTTCTAATTTTCTTGCCACTTTTCAGAGGGTCCCAAGGCTCTACCCTTGGACTTCTATTTGTTATCTATGTTTATTTTCTAGTGCTTTCATCCTCATGACATTAAACAGTGTCTCTAAGCTAATGACTCCCAAATTTTATTAGTAGGTTAGAACCCTCTCCGGAATGTCAGACCCATATATTCACCTGCTTGCTCAACATCTATTCTTGATGTCATAATGGGCATTTAAGTCTTAACACGACCAAAACTGGACTTGTGATCATGTGCCTCTAAATCTGTCTCCTCCCAGTAATGCTGACACCATTTCTTTCATTTCTTACCAAAATAGAAGCCATTCTTGGCTTCCCTCTTTCTGCTGTATCCCATATAAATCCTTCGATAGAGTCCATGGCTCCTCCTCTACAATACAACCAGAATCCCACCTCTTCTCAACCCTCCCCTGCTATTGTCTTGGTCCAAGCAACCATCATTTCTTACCTGGATTAGAACCACATTCTCCACACTAGTTGTCCAGCTTCCACTCTCACAAAAACAGTGTTTAACAATCTACCCTCCTCCCCAGCACATCTCTGACCTCAGTTCCTGAAGTGTAGTGAAGTGTTAGTCACTCAGCTGTGTCTGAGTCTTTGTGACCCCATGGACTGTATGTATCCCACCAGGCACCTTTGTCTGGGGGATTTTCCAGGCGAGAATACTAGAGTGTGTTGCCATGCCCTCCTCCAGGGGATCTTCCCAACCCAGGGATCAAACCCAGGTCTCCCACATTGCAGGAAGATTTTTTACCATCTGAGCCACCAGGGAAGCCCTCAATTCCTATTGAGTAGAATAAATCCCGTACATACAAATGAGTTCCATTTCGAAAGTGGGTCAGTAAGTCCAATTTGTTCCTAAGTCCAACAAAGATAGCCTAGGTTCCCAACTAACACAATCAGCTATACAGTACTGTGCTGTAATAGTTTTACAATACTTTAGAAATGGAATATTTCTTGCCATATCAGTAAACAAGGATATCACAATCAACAGTGATTACAGCCCTCCAAAATGAGCTGGTAAGCCCTAAAGGCACTCGGGAAGGAAAATACCTGCAAGTTAGCAGCCATCAGACTACAGTCACTCTCTACAGTGAGCCCCACGGAAGCTCAGGATGTGAAAAACAGAGGAAAGTGGCCCCAGACAGCTGAGATGCATATGAAAGGAATGATTTCAGTGAGACCAGACTCTTGCATCTTTCCATACATAGAAATGCACTAAATTCCTTCACTTGGGATAACTGGTTTTCTCTAATTAACAATAATCTCTTGATGTTCAGACTACCTGGCCTTTGCTGCAAAACTTCTATGTAACCTGGCTCTTCCTTTCACCTTCTCAGAGCATTTATCTCAGGGTCAATTGATTTGCTATCTCCAGGGCTTGAAGTCCTAAAAATATCCACCACATAAAACATACCTATCAGCTTTTAGGTTGTGAATATTTTTTAAGGCCACATACTTTTCCCACAAATAGTACATTTAAAAAACACACAAAAATAAAAAACATTTTTAGTCTTACAATACAGTACCTTGGAAACTACAGTAGTACCAGCTACATCACTGCTGCTTTTACACTTATTTCTGGGCCTGCTTGGCTTGAAATAAACATACTGTGCTACTGGGCTCTCTACAGTACTCTACAGTAAAGTACACCAGAGCACAACCACTTGTAGAGGATAGAAGCACACCAGACATTGAGTTAGTTTACGGGACTGGGTGTGTGAAGGCACGCCCACATCTTTGAAAGTTTGCAACTTGAAGGTTCTTATCCAGGGGATTTACTACATTTTTCTATTCCCATAATGCTCCCTTTGTGCTGTTTCCTTAGCTGAGTGCTTTTCTCCCAGATAGTCATGTGGCTCATTTCCTTGCCCCCTTCATATCTTTAATCAAATGTCACCTTCACAATAAGACAAGGCTTTAAAATTTTAAATTTTGTAATTGCCACCCTACAACCCCCCACCCCCACCCCATGAAATCTTGATTCCTTTCACTTGCTTTATTTTCTCTCTACCATGTATCATCACTGAACATTCAATATATTTTACCTGCTTTTTGACTCTCTGTATCTCCTCACTAGCCCCTAGAAGACAAAGGTTTGTGATAATTTTATTTCTGTCTTTCAATGTCTGACTCATAATAAGAGCTCAATAAGTATTTGTGGAATGAATGAATCAAAGAACTAAGAATACATTAGGTGAAAGATCCAAAGAACCAGTTGTCCTTTAGGAGCAATTATGGATATTTGAATAAATCAGAACAAATAGATTCTGGCCATCCATAATAAAATCAAAAGAAAAAAAATATAAACTGAAGGAAAAATACTTTTGCCCCACCAGTGACAGAAGAAGGATCAATTTCTTTCATCAAATCAGTGCTCTTTCAAAGAAATTAAAAAATGGTCCCAGTGGAAAAATTAGCTGAGGGCACAAACAGCAGTTCACAAGAGAGGGGAAAAAAAAATCAAATGTTTCATTAACATATGAAATGATGTCTAACCTCCCTCATAATTAAAGAAATGCAAATTAAAATAACAATGAGATCCTAATTTTCACCTCCCTGGCTGAAAAATATAAAGATATTTATAACTGACAGTGTTATTGAGGAGAGCCTGGCTGAAATATGTCAATCAGGACAGCTTCAGGGAAGCCAAATTAACCCCAATTATTTAAACTGTAAGATACAAATCCTATGATCTACCAGGAATTTACCTTCCCCTACAATAAGAATACACAGAAGAATATACAAAAAAGATCTTCATGACCCAGATAATCACGATGGTGTGATCACTCACCTGGAGCCAGACATCCTGGAATGCAAAGTCAAGTGGGCCTTAGGGAGCATCACTATGAACAAAGCCGTGGAGGTGATGGAATTCCAGTTGAGCTCTTTCAAATTCTAAAAGATGATGCTGTGAAAGTGCTGCACTCAATATGTCAGCAAATTTGTAAAGCTCAGCAGTGGCCACAGGACTGGAAAAGGTCAGTTTTCACCCCAATCTCAAAGAAAGGCAATGCTAAAGATGCTCAAACTACCACACAATTGCACTCATCTCACACGCTAGCAAGGTAATGCTCAAAATTCTCCAAGCCAGGCTACAACAGTATGTGAATCATAAACTTCCAGATGTTCAAGCTGGATTTAGAAAAGGCAGAGGAATCAGAGACCAAATTGCCAAATTTCGCTGGATCATCAAAAAAGCAAGAGTTCCAGGACAACATCTGCTTCTGCTTTATTGACTATGCCAAAGCCTTTGACTCTGTGAATCACAGCAAACTGTGGAAAATTATTAAAGAGATGAGAATACCAGACCACCTTAGCTGTCTCCTGAGAAATCTGTACGCAGGTCAAGAAGCAACAGTTAGAACTGGACAGGGAACAACAGACTGGTTCCAAATTGGGAAAGGAATACACCAAGGCTGTATATTGCCACCCTGCTTATTTAACTTCTATGCAGAGTACATCATGAGAAACACTGGGCTGGATGAAGCACAAACTGGAACCAAGATTGCTGGGAGAAATATCAGTAACCTCAGATATGCAGATGACACCACCCTTATGACAGAAAGCGAACAAGAATTAAAGCACCTCTTGATGAAAGTGAAAGAGGAGAGTGAAAAAGTTGCCTTAAAACTCAACATTCAGAAAACTAAGATCATGGCATCTGGGGCCATCACTTCATGGCAAATAGATGGGGAAACAATGACAGATTTGTGACATACTTTATTTTGGAGGCTCCAAAATCACTGCAGATGGTGACTGCAGCCATGAAATGAAAACATGCTTGCTCCTTGGAAGAAAAGTTATGACCAACCAAGACAGCATATTAAAAAGCAGAGACATTACTTTGCCAACAAAGGTCCATCTAGTCAAAGCTATGGTTTTTCCAGTAGTCATGTATGAATGTGAGAGTTGGACTATAAAGAAAGCTGAGCCCTGAAGAATTGATGCTTTTGAACTGTGGTGTTGGAGAAGACTCTTGAGAGTCCCTTGGACTGCAAGGAGATCAAACCAGTACATCGTAAAGGAAATCAATCCTGAATATTCATTGCAAGGACTGATGCTGAAGCTGAAGCTCCAATTCTTTGGCCACGTGATGCAAAGAATTGACTCATTTGAAAAGACCCTTATGCTGCGAATGATTGAAGGCAGGAGGAGAAAAGGACGACAGAGGATGAGATTGTTGGGTGGCATCACCAACTCAGTGGACATGAGTTTGAGCAAGCTCTGGGCTTTGGTGATGGACAGGGAAGCCTGGTGTGCTGCAGTCCATGAAGAGTCAGACACGACTGAGTGACTGAACTGAACTGAACTGTACAACCACAGCAACATTTGTCCTTGCAAAAATGCACTAAGATACAAGCACAAAAAGATTTAAAGCAACATTGTTCATAAAAGAGAAAGACTGGAAACAACCTAAATATTCATCAACAGGAGTGTTGTTGAATTTTTAAAGCAGGTCAGAACTGTCCCATTTTATAGATGACTATATACACCTATTTGGGGGGAAAAAGAGATTAAGGTGGATCTGCATTATTTATTTGAAAATAAGTGAAAAATGTAATATACAGAACACTGTGCTTAGTTTTATCCCTTTTATGTTAAAAAAGAGAATATACTGACATACATGTACTTATAATACATAGAAATTTTATTTTAAAAATACATAAGAAGCCATGAATACTGGTTGTTCGTGGGAAAAGTCATGGGATTCTGAGGTGGGAGGGAGACTTTGGTTTCATTGATATAGTTGTATTTTAATATTTTTATATTTATACTTTTAATTAAGATTATATTTTAAAATACCATTTCCCTAAAATGTACACTGAGTATTTTAAGTCCTACAGCTTAGGACCAAGACGTGCTTGTCTGTGAGATCACAGGCTCCCCACTGCTGCTAAGTCGCTTCAGTCGTGTCCAACTCTGTGCAACCCCATAGACGGCAGCCCACCAGACTCCCCCGTCCCTGGGGTTCTCCAGGCAAGAACACTGGAGTAGGTTGCCATCTCCTTCTCCAATGCATGAAAGTGAAAAGTGAAAGTGAAGTCACTCAGTCGTGTCCGACTCTTAGTGACTCCATGGACTGCAGCCCACCAGGCTCCTCCATCCATGGGATTTTCCAGGCAAGAGTGCTGGAGTGGGGTGCCATTGCCTTCTCCAGGTTCCCCACTACCTCACCCCAAATGTGGATTTTGCTTCTTCTTAAAATCCTACCATACATATGAATCAGTGAGAGCCGTTCCTCTTACATCATTCAGTCTGGGCAGTGGCGCCTTCCAACCTGCCAGCTACAAAGATAATTACAATGGCATTTTCCCTCCCCTGAAGCTCTGTCCTCTGCATTTGCCTTTGGAGAGAGAAAAATTAAGGAGAGCTTTTAACCTTGGCTTTGAAATGAAGCTTAAAAACCCTGCAACCACCTGTACAAATGAAGTGTAAGGCAGACAGAAACTTCAGGTCCAAGAATACCTTGCCCTTTAGACTTGAGAATGAGATTCTTTGCACAATAATAGCTTCTATTTAAGATGTATTGAGAATAAAGGTAAGACCACTCTTCCTCATTCTCTGGATCCTGGGATAATTGTCACCTCTTCATATGCCCTGACTACGTGTTCTAATAATTTACCATACTTTTCCTCTGTTGCATTTATCATGAGTGCAGTTAATTGCTTGTGTGATTATTTGCTTAATTATCTGACTTTTCCTTTAGACCACAGCTATGGGTAGGTGGAGACAATGTGTGTCTTGCTCCCTGCTCAAGGGTGACCATCGAGTGACTTTCCACATACTCAGCACTCATGATTGAAAAACATTTGTTCAACAGGTGGATATGTTTGAAGATGCATATCATTATCCTTTTCACACAGTTAAGAAAAGTTACAAGGTTTAGTAACTTGCCTTAGTTTACAAGGTAGGAAGTATATGGTAGAGCTAGAATTTGAACCTATTTCTATTTGGCTCCAAAGACATGCTCCTATCATATCTCCTCCTAACAGGAGCAGAGTATTACTGGGGTTAGAGTATTTTAAGATCAGTTCAGTTCAGTCTCTCAGTCATGTCCAACTGTTTGTGACCCCATGAATCGCAGCACGCCAGGCATCCCTGCCCATCACCAACTCCCGGAGTTCACTCAGACTCGCGTCCCTCGAGTCAGTGATGCCATCCAGCCGTCTGATCCTCTGTCGTCCCCTTCTCCTCCTGCCCCCAATCCCTCCCAGCATCAAAGCCTTTTCCAGTGAGTCAACTCTGCGCATCAGGTGGCCAAAGTACTGGAGCTTCAGCTTTAGCATCATTCCTTCCAAAGAAATCCCAGGGTTGATCTCCTTCGGAATGGACTGGTTGGATCTCCTTGCAGTCCAAGGGACTCTCAAGAGTCTTCTCCAACACCACAGTTNGACCAGATGCCATGATCTTCGTTTTCTGAATGTTGAGCTTTAAGCCAACTTTTTCTCTCTCCTCTTTCACCTTCATCAAGAGGCTTTTTAGTTCCTCTTCACTTTCTGCCATAAGGGTGGTGTCATCTGCATATCTGAAGTTACTGATATTTCTCCCGGCAATCTTGATGCCAGCTTGTGTTTCTTCCAGTCCAACGTTTCTCATGATGTACTCTGCATATAAGTTAAATAAGCAGAGTGACAATATACAGCCTTGATGTGCTCCTTTTTGTATTTGGAACCAGTCTGTTGTTCCATGTCCAGTTCTAACTGTTGCTTCCTGGCCTGCATACAGATTTCTCAAGAGGCAGGTTAGGTGGTCTGGTATTCACATCTCTTTCAGAAATTTTCACAGTTTATTGTGATCCACACAGTCAAAGGCTTTGGCATAGTCAATAAAGCAGAAATAGATGTTTTTCTGGAACTCTCTTGCTTTGTTGATGATCCAGCGGATGTTGGCAATTTGATCTCTGGTTCCTCTGCCTTTTCTAAAACCAGCTTGAACATCAGGAAGTTCACGGTTCACGTATTGCTGAAGCCTGGCTTGGAGAAATTTGAGCATTACTTTAGTAGCGTGTGAGATGAGTGCAATTGTGCAGTAGGTTGAGCATAGAAAGGGCCTATAGGGTTTGGAAGCAGTAGGTTATTTTCTTTTCCCACTGCAAAAGAAAGTATGTGTTAATCACTCTTGCCCCTGGCTTGAGGCATTTGTGAATGAAACTGAGTGAGTATGAAGGAATACAAGCTCCTGGCTTCTTTGAGATAAATCATCAAATACTTTGAGAGGCAAAGAGGCATGGATTCAAGACTTTGATTTTGAATATTTTACTTAACATGTTTGAAATAGTGGGGAAGGTTAAATTAGAAAATAAATATAAGGGCCTAGCTGGAGCTGGCAGGTTAGAAACAGTAACCATCATTATTAACGTCACTTTTCAGTTAGTAACAACATTGTGTTGAAGACAAGAAAATAACATGATCCTGTAGGAGCACATGAAATTTATGACATGATTAAAAGAAATCATAATTACTGGATAGATAGATGGAAGAATGGAAGGGTAGATTGATGGAGAGAGAATATATTAGCCCACTCAAGCTACCATAATAAAGTACTACAGACTGGGTGACTCAAACAACAGAAATATTTGCTTACAATTCTATAGACTAGAAACCTGAGTCACACGTATGAACTCTCCAAGTGTTCTTTTTTTCATTCCTTTGTTCTTGAAATAACTGCATGTATGGATATTAAAATTAAATAATATTGAAATTCTGTTCTTTCTTTGCCCTACTAACATGTCACAAGGGATCCACAGCCACATGCCAAGGTCAAGTTTTAGTTGCTAAGTCATGTCCAACTCTTGCAACCCCATGGATTATAGCCCACCAGGCTCTTCTGTCCATGGGATTTTCCAGGCAAGAGTAATGGAGTGGGTTGTGTGTGGCTGATGACAGATGGATCAGACAATATACATTCTGGCTGTTGGACGGCCCAGAATGGACCATTTTAGTACATGGTACATTTTCTGATATTCAAGTTCTCATTTGAAACACTGCCAAAATGGATCTCAAATATACTTGGATGCAGCGCTTCTCCAGTGTTCAGAATCACCCAGCTAGTTCCACCTGAACCTAAGAAAGGCATCAAAAGCATCCCATGAGGACCATCAAGTCTCACATTTGTTGCAAATTGCTTTGGGTAGTTTTGCCTTTTTTCCCCAGTCCTATCAAAAACTGATGTACATTACTGTGCAAATTTAAGGCATACAGCATGATGGTTTGATTTGCATATGTGTGAAATGATGACCGCAATAGGTTCAGCTAACTTCCATCATACAATAAAGATACAATAAAAAGAAAAAAAGAAAAAACCTCCTTGTAATCAGAACTCTTAAGATTTACTCTCCTAACCATTTCTGTAAAGGTTACTGATCATGTAGTACATTACACTCCAAGTACTTACTTGTCTCGTAACAGAAGGTTTCAATCTTTTGCCCATCTTTCTCCATTTGGATGGTCACACAGTGTAACCTCTATGTGGTTCCTGGAATCCCATCCTCCTCTCCATGGACCCTCTATGTGGATGGAATGTTGCATCCCCCTAGGGGTAAGGGGGCCAAGTGAGAAGTGACAAATGGCTTCTCTGAAGCTGACCATCCCTGGTTTAATTATTTGATCCAGCGGAGTATGGTGATTCGACTGGCTTAAATTCAGGATCTTTCTAGGCAGCCACAGCTCAATTAATGGATGCTAACTGCTCCAAAGTTACAAGACAGACTGAAATTCCACCAAAACTCCAACTATAGTTGGGTGGAAATCTCCAACTGTTAGGCTTGAAGATTCAAAAGAAAAAAACAAAAGGAAGAGAAAGAATTGGGAGGCAAAAGAGAATTGGGAGATAAATGGAAAATTCAAGACATAATCCTTTTAGTGAGAAGAAATGGCTCACAAAAGTAGTCATGGGGGATTAAAACATAGGATTTACAGCTTCCATGTGTAGTTATGAAGGGGTATAAGATGTTCTGTGTTATTGATCTGGAGAATACAGAGGATGGAGCTCCTGTGTTTTCATCAGACAGATCTGACTGAAAATCCTAGCTCTTCTGTTTTCCAGATGTGTGACACTTATGAAGTCATGTGGGCTCATTATGCCTCCAAGTTTGACAGTGCCTATCTCCAACACCATTGTGGAGAATAAGTGAGAGAAGGCGAGGGACGTAGAGCACGTAGTGTGCATCTGGAAGGTCCTAACTGGAGATAAAGATGCGGCTGGGCTTGCCCAGAAAGTGTGAAGACAGAGAGGAATAAGAGCCCAACTCAAGCCCTGAGAGACGTCAGATTCCTCAGAGAGGAAGATGGAAGATGAGAAGGCTTTAGGATGCTGAAATAGAGAGATCACAGAAAAGGGAGAATTCCTGAAGGCAAAGAAAGATAATGCTTCAAGATGCTCCCAAGAAGTAACAATAATAAAAAAGAACTGAACCTGTCAATTTATAACTCTGCATAGCCATTAAAAGTGAGGTGCTGTTAAAGGAGTAAATGTTGTAGATGTTTGTGATAGATTGCTTCAAGGGAAGACTCTGATTACAAAATGTTTACATATTTAAGGATAAAAGCTGCTGGTTGTGCTAGTATTGATTTAGCTTGTTTATTCAACAAGCACTCTCCTGAGTGTCTTGTTTCACTCCATGCACTGTTCTAAATGTTAGGGATATGGGGCAGGGGCAGATGGGATGAGGGAGTGAAATCAACATCTTATGGTGTTTATATCAGACTGCAGGAGTTCCTAACCCCCAGGCCACAGTCCTGAACCAGTCCATGGGCTGTTAGGAAACAGGCCGCATGGCAGGTGGCAAGAGGCAGGCAATCGAGTGAGGTTTTGGCAGTATTGACAGCCACTCTCCATCAGTCACGTTACTGCCTGAACTTTGCCTCTTGTTAACTCAGTGGTGGCATCAGACTCTCAGAGGAGTGTAAACCTTCCTGTGAACTGTGCGTGCGAGAGATCTAGGTTGCCCGCTCCTTAGGAGATTCATCCCAAATCTAACCCCATCCCTGGACCATGGAAAAATTCTCTTCCATGAAACTGGTCCCTAGTGCCAGAAGGTATATACATGCACTCATGTACTTATACGTATCTGTACCTTTGACTGGAAGCTAAATGTAATATGATGGATGACAAAACTGGAAAAATCATATTTATGCAAATGAATACCACTTATTGCTTAAAATATGTCAGTCTATGTACCTAACACTAATGATGTTTCAGCCCAGTGGTGGGACAGTGTCTGAATAACATGCTTTCAGATAATTGGGGGTCAGATAACATGAGTTCAACTTATTTTTGCCACCTACTAGCTGCCGAGTTGAGCAAGCTACTTGACTCACTCAAACTGTTTTCTCTTCTCTATAATGGATATAATAATAGTCCCCACCTCCTGGTGTTATGGTGAGAATAAAATGATATCTGCAAGTGTACGCCAAACTCAGTGTCTGGCACACACTTAGTACCTAATAGATCTCAGCCATTATAGTTAACAGTTGTTGAGGGGTTTCCCTGGTGGCTCAGTGGTAAAAATCTGCTCGCCAAAGCAGGATACAAGATTGATGCCTGGTCCGGGAAGATCTCACATGCAGCTGCTAAGTCACTTCAGTCGTGTCCGTCTCTGTGTGACCCCATAGACAGCAGCCCACCAGACTCCCCCGTCCCTGAGATTCTCCAGGCAAGAACACTGGAGTGGGTTGCCATTCCCTTCTCCAATGCATGAAAGTGAAAAGTGCAAGTGAAGTCGCTCAGTTGTGTCCAACTCTTAGCGACCCCATGGACTGCAGCCTACCAGGCTTCTCTGTCCATGGGATTTTCCAGGCAAGAGTCCTGGAGTGGGGTGCCATCGCCTTCTCTGCCCACATGCAGCAGAGCAACTAAACCCATGCATCACAACTACTAAGCCTGTGCTCTAGAGCCCGTGCGCAACAGCAAGAGAAGCCACTAAATGAGAGGCTTGTGCATGCAAGTAGAGAGTAGCCCCCAGTCGCTGCAACTAGAGAAAGGCCTGTGCAGCAATGAAGACCCAGCACAGTCAAAAATAAATAAACAAATAACATAAATAAAAATGAGAAACAATTGTTGAGTTTGCCTGGATTTTATCATCTTTTTTGCAAAACATGGTTTTATTCCTCCTGTAACTAGAAAACATAATAGAAGTTGTTTAAACATTTTTAGTGGAGGATAAGGAGTAGCCAGTTGCTTGGAGTTTAAATATTTGAAGAGAAGAAAAGGAAAGTCATTCTGTTTTACAACTTGATTGGGTCAAATACCAGCACTCTGCAAAATGTGTCTCATCTTTCTATATTTAAAAGTCAATAAAAGAGAGGAAAAGTCAATAAAAGCATCTGGAAATTATATACTTGAAACAAGGTCTTATCAGTTTTTCCAATAAATGAAACACACAAAAAAAATCTTAGTGGGTGAGTCATGTGGCCCCAGGGGTAATACCATAAAAGGTCATTGAGTTATGTGGTGTGTGCTGTGCTTAGTCACTCACTCATGTCCAACTCTTTGTAACCCTAAGACTATAGCCCACCAGGCTCCTCTGTCCATGGGGATTCTCCAGGCAAGAATACTGGAGTTGGTTGCCATGCCCTCCTCCAGAAGATCTTCCCAACGCAGGGATCGAACCCAGGTCTCCTGCACTGCAGGTGGATTCTTTACCAGCAGAGCAACCAGGGAAGTCCCATCGAGTTACAGTCTATTTCAAACAGCCCTTGGAGGGTAGTCTTGCCAATTTCCTTCCTAATGCAGAAATGTCCTCTAGGACACCTCTGAAGGATGGGAATTGAGCTGCTGATGGGGCTACTATTTATTTAGCAACTATTACTGCCAGACATCAAATCCCTTATGATTATACAGTGGAAGTGAGAAATAGATTTAAGGGCCTAGATCTGATAGATAGAGTGCCTGATGAACTATGGAATGAGGTTCGTGACATTGTACAGGAGACAGGGATCAAGACCATCCCCATGGAAAAGAAATGCAAAAAAGCAAAATGGCTGTCTAGGGAAGCCTTCAAATAGCTGTGAAAGAAGAGAAGTGAAAAGCCAAGGAGAAAAGGAAAGATATAAGCATCTGAATGCAGAGTTCCAAAGAATAGCAAGAAGAGATAAGAAAGCCTTCTTCAGCAATCAATGCAAAGAAATAGATGAAAAGAACAGAATGGGAAAGACTAGAGATCTCTTCAAGAAAATTAGAAATACCAAGGGAACATTTCATGCAAAGATAGGCTCAAACATTTCATGCAAAGATAGGACAGAAATGGTATGGATCTAACAGAAGCAGAAGATATTAAGAAGAGATGGCAAGAATACACAGAAGAACTGTACAAAAAAGATCTTCACAACCCAGATAATCATGATGGTGTGATCACTCATCTAGAGCCAGACATCCTGGAATGTGAAGTCAAGTGGGCCTTAGAAAGCATCACTACAAACAAAGCTAGTGGAGGTGATGGAATTCCAGTAGAGCTGTTTCAAATCCTGAAAGATGGTGCTGTGAAAGTGCTGCACTCCATATGCCAACAAATTTG
>SJYQ01000535.1:713852-799631 GCA_006410935.1 Redunca redunca | reverse complement strand
AAACGAAGATCATGGCATCTGGTCCCATCATTTCATGGGAAATAGATGGGGAAACAGTGGAAAGCGTCAGCCTTTATTTTGGGGGGCTCCAAAATCACTGCAGATGGTGACCACAGCCATAAAATTAAAAGACGCTTACTCCTTGGAAGGAAAGTTATGAGCAACCTAGATAGTATATTCAAAAGCAGAGACATTACTTTGCCAACTAAGGTCCGTCTAGTCAAGGCTATGGTTTTTCCTGTGGTCATGTATGGATGTGAGAGTTGGACTGTGAAGAAAGCTGAGCACCGAAGAATTGATGCTTTTGAACTGTGGTGTTGGAGAAGACTCTTGAGAGTCCCTTGGACTGCAAGGAGATCCAACCAGTCCATTCCGAAGGAGATCAACCCTGGGATTTCTTTGGAAGGAATGATGCTAAAGCTGAAACTCCAGTACTCTGGCCACCTCATGCGAAGAGTTGACTCATTGGAAAAGACTGTGATGCTGGGAGGGATTGGGGGCAGGAGGAGAAGGGGACGACCCAGGATGAGATGGCTGGATGGCATCACTGACTCGAGGGACATGAGTCTGAGTGAACTCTGGGAGTTGGTGATGGGCAGGGAGGCCTGGCATGCTGCGATTCATGGGGTCTCAAAGAGTCGGATGACTGAGCAGCTGAAATGAACTGAACTGAACTGATTGCCAGACACTGTGTTATCATCTATTCTTCCCTGGTGGCTCAATCGGTAGAGAATGCTCCTGCAATGTGGGAGACCTGGGTTCAATCCCTGGGTTGGGAAGATCCCCTGGAAAAGGGCATGGCTACCCATTCCAGTATTCTTGCCTGGAGAATTTCCATGGACAGAGGAGTCTGGTGGGCTAGAGTCCATGGGGGTCACAAAGAGTCTGACACAGTTGAAAGACTAAGCACAAGCACACTTTCCTGGTGGCTCAGCAGTAAAGAACCCGCCTGGCCATCCAAGAGACCTACAAGACACATGTTCTCTCCTTGGATTGGGAAGATCTCTTGGAGAAGGAAATGTCAATCCACTCCAGTATTCTTGCCTGGGAAATCCCATGGACAGAGAAGCCTCTCAGGCTACAGTCCATGGGGTTGCAAAGATTCAAACACTACTTAGCAACTAAACAGCATCCTTAGCATCCTGAGTGATCTTGTTGAAATCTGAATCAAGTCTCATCCCCCTCAGTATATTCAAATCATCTGGAATACAACCCATTTCTTTCCTCAGCTTACAAAGAAGGGTACTGTGGCTGCTTTTCTGACCTCATCCCCTTCCACTCTGCCTTTATCTACTACACTCCAGCCTCAGGCTGTCTTCCAGGCTTCAGTTCACTTCCTCCTGAGATCCTTTGCCAATTATTTCATGAAATGCTTCTCCCCTGAGTCAGTGTAGACATTCTCCCTTCTCAGCCAGGTCTCAGTTCAAAATGCTCCTGCCTCCAAAAAGTCCTTCTTGACACCTGATCTGAAATAAGTCCCTCTTTCCTCATCACCCTCTGCCACATATCTCCGGCCCTGTTTCCATAGCCCTCATTGCTACTAAGAATTATCCTGTATTTCAGGTCAGTTTCCCTGGAAGAGGATCCTGACGATTCTTGTGCAATTGACTGGCTTTCTAAGGGAAGGCTTCTGGGAGGAACATGTAAGGGAGCATGGGAAGCAGGACAGGACGTGGAAAAGCTGAGCAAAGATATAGATGATACAGGTGACACAAAGCATCGGCAAAGATACAGGTTCAGGTGACATGAAGTGTCGGCACTCAACCCTACCCGAGAGCTCCAGAGCACGGACTGAACCAATGAGTCTGTCTTGCTTTGAAGCAAAGGGAGCTGGGTTTTGGTAGCTACTCATCAGTCAGTCCGAGACTAAAGGCTGCCCCGATGGTGAAAGTGAAAGTGAAGTCACTCAATCGTGTCCGACTCTTTGTGACCCCACGGACTGTAGCCTACCAGGCTTCTCCATCCATGGGATTTTCCAGGCAAGAGTACTGGAGTGGGTTGCCATTTCCTTCTCCAGGGGATCTTCCAGTTCAACCCAGGGATGGAATCCAGGTCTCCCGCATTGTAGGCAGATGCTTTTAGTGTCTGAGCCACCAGGAAGCCCCAGCAGTAGGGGTACATAAAATTCGAGGCAATCACAAGCCTTAGCATACCACTGGAGTATGAGCTGTCAGGAAGGCAACAGAGGCTCCAACACACCCACTGAGTCTGCAACATGGTGTTCACTTACTACTATTAATTGACTCATCTCTGTCTACCCTGCTAGACTCTAAGCTCCGTGAGGGCCAGGTCAGCAACTGCTTTCTCCACTCATTATTTCTTCACATACAATTGTTGTTCCAATCGCTAAGTTGTGTCCAATTCTTTGCAACCCCATGGACTGTAGCATGGACTCTGTGCTCCACCATCTCCTGGAGTTTGCTCACAAACTCAAGCCCATTGAGTCAGTGATATTATCCAACCATCTCATCCCCTGCCATCCCCTTTTCCTTTTGCCTTCAATCTTTCCCAGCACTAGGGTCTTTTCCAATGAGAGGGCTCTTTGCATCAGATGGCCAAAGTTTTGGAGTCTCAGCTTTAGCAACAGTCCTTCTGATTAATATTCAGGGTTGATTTCCTTTAGGAATGACTGGTTTGATCTCCTTGCAGTCCAAGGGAGTCTATGGAATCTTCTCCAGCACCACAATTCAATGGCGTCAATTTTCAGCACTCAGCATTCTTCAGATATAATAGGTGCTCAGTAAATATTGTTTAAATGATCAAAGAATTAGTTTATAAGTTAAGACACTTTACTTACCCTACCTAACTCATCCTTATAATCACCCTGGGAGGCAGGACCTTTAAGTCTGAGTACTTTCCAGGCTCAAATCCAAGTCTGTCCACTTGAGAGCCAATTAACCAGACAGCTCGGATAGAGATGAATCATGAGGGCAAACTTCACTCTAGCTTTGACTTTGAGCCTTTTTCCATGTTCCCCACTACTTCCCACCCCTAACACATGGATTTTCTTTTGTTTTTTCAAAGTCCTAATTCCCAACATCCTTAAACATGAGACCAAAGAATCACAAAGAATCAGTGTACACATATATTAAGTCAACCTTAAAAATGCATTCCAATAAATATTCAGTTCAGTTCAGTTCAGTCACTCAGTTGTGTCCAACTCTTTCCGACCCGATGGACTGCAGCACACCAGGCTTCATTGTCCATCACCAACTCCCAGAGCTTACTCAAACTCATGTCCTTCAAGTCGGTGATGCCATCCAACCATCTCATCCTCTGTCATCCCCTTCTCCTCCTGCCTTCAATCTTTCCCAGCATCCAGGTCTTTTCAAATGAGTCAGTTCCTCGCATCAGGTGGCCAAAGTATTGGAGTTTCAGCTTCACCATCAGTCCTCCCAATGAATACCCAAGAGGTACATATTATTCATATTATTCCATTTTTCTGAAGAGGAAATTGAAGCCCAGAGTCACTTAGTACATAAATGGCAGTGCTGGCACCAAAGTTCAGGTCTATCTAAGTCCAAGGATACAACAGTTCTTAGTGTAATATACTGAAACTCACTCAGTCGTGTCCAACTCTCTTCAATCCCATGCACTGTAACTCTCCAGGCTCCTTTGTTCATGGAATTCTCCAGGAAAGAACACTGGAGTGGGTTGCAATTCCCTTCTTCAACAACAGTTCTTACCCAATGTTAATGAGAAATGGAAGAGGATGGTGTCAAGCTCATAATCAAGAGATTAAGGGCTGATATTCCAAGGAGATTGAAGATTCAAAGACACAGCAGAGAAAGGATCTTTCCCCTCTCCTTTCACCGTGCCCATATTAAATATTAATTCCCTTTGTCTTTGCAAATACAGAAGTTGACTAAGACACACATCATAAAAAATGCAAGGTAAAGTTTCACTCTAATTTCAGCTTTCCTATTGAAAATGCATCCAGAGGACATTGCCCCCTGCTTCTGGGGTTGAACATTTGATCTTCTTTGCCCTTGGTCAATGTCATCCCAAAGGACAGGGGGTAGCCAGAGATCAAGGACACAGTCCCATCAGAAGACTGACAGCCCCAGCTCCAGGCATCAACAAACACTGTCCTTTAAATATTTTTAGGAAGCAAGAGGACCTGAGAAGGAGACCTTCCTGGCTGATGATTATCTGGATCTCAGGAGAGGGGCTGAGAGGGGCTGAGAGGGGCAGCTTGGGCAGGAGGGTTCAAAGGGCTCACCAGGATGAAGGAAGGCCCTTGACTGCAGGTTTCTGAAGGCACTCTTTTGGGGGCCCTGATTTCCAACATCTCCTTTTGGGTTTTAAAAAATAATTTTTACTCTTTTTTTCCTTGAAAGGATATGTGTTCACTGCAGGAAATTTCAATAATGTGAGCATGGAAAAAGGAGATAAAAAGTAACTATAATCCAAGAAATGTCTGAGAATGATAAACACCCAAGTTACAGAAGTGTTTACCCCTAAAGGGAAGGGATGGAGTGTAATGGGGAATGAATAATACACAGGGACCTTCAACGGCATCAGTTATGTTTTATTTCTTTGTCTAATTATTGGATACATGGATGTTAGTTGCACTTTTTATTTGATACTTTTTCATTATGTCTGAAATAACACAGGATACATCTTTAAAAGTCATGTACTATAATCATCATTGAAAACTCAGTGCCTAGCACAACCCCAAGCACTCTCCAAGCCAGGTTTCAACTGTAAGTGAACCATGAACTTCTGGATGTTCAAGCTGAATTTAGAAAAGGCAGAGGAACCAGAGATCAAATAGCCAACATCTGTTGGATCATTGAAAAAGCAAGAGAGTTCCAGGAAAACATCTATTTCTGCTTTATTGACTATGCCAAAACTTTTGACTGTGTGGATCACAACAAGCTGTGGAAAATTCTTAAAGAGACGGTAATGCCAGACCACCTTACCTTGCTCCTGAGAAATCTGTATGCAGGTCAAGAAGCAACAGTTAGAATCGTACATGGAACGATATACTGGTTACAAATTGAAAAAGGAGTACGTCAAGGCTGTATATTGTCACCATGCTTGTTTAACTTCTATGCAGAGTACATCATGAGAAATGCCAGGCTGGATGAAGCACAAGCTGGAATCAAGATTGCCAGGAGAAATTTCAGTAACCTCAGACATGCAGATGGTATCACCCTTATGGCAGAAAGTGAAGAACTAAAGCGCCTCTTGATGAAAGTGAAAGACGAGAGTGAAAAGTTGGCTTAAAACTCAACATTAAAAAACTAAGATCATGACATCTGGGGCCATCACTTCATGGCAAATAGATGGGGAAACAATGGAAACAGTGACAGACTTTATTTTGGGGGGGCTCCAAAATCACTGCAGATGGTGACTGCAGCCATGAAATGAAAAGATGCTTGCTCCTTAGAAGAAAAGCTATGACCAACCTAGACAGCATATTAAAAAGCAAAGACATTACTTTGCCAAAAAAGGTCCATCTAGTCAAAGCTATGGTTTTTCCAGTAGTCCTGTATAGATATGAGATTTGGGCTATAAAGAAGAATTGATGCCTTTGGACTGTGGCATTGGGGAAGATTCTTGAGAGTCCCTTGGACTGCAAGGAGATTTAAGCAGCTAATCCTAAAGGAAATCAGTCCTGAATATTCATTGCAAGGACTTATGCTGAAGCTCCAATACTCTGACCACCTGATGCGAAGAACTGACTCATTAGAAAAGACCCTGATGCTGGGAAAGATTGAAGGCAGGAGGAGAAGGGGACGACAGAGGATGAGATGGTTGGATGGCATCACTGACTCTATTTTGAGCAAGGTCTGGGAGTTGGTGATGGACAGGGAAGTCTGGCATGCTGCAGTCCATGGGGACACAGAGTCAGGACTGAGTGATTGAACTGAACTGAACTGAGGACAACTCCTGATACACAGGAAGTACCTAATAAATATTTCTTGAAGGAATGAATGAAGGAGTGTGAGTGACTTAACAGTGTGTTGTGTGTGAAGGTGTGTTCAATCAAGTCCAACTCTTTGGGACCCCAGGGACTATAGCCTGCCAGATTCCTCTGTCCTTGGAATTTCCCAGGCAAGAACCCTGAAGTGAGTTGCCATTTCCTACTAAGGGGATCTTCCTGACCCAGGGATTGGACTCATATCTCTTATGTCTCCTGCACTGGCAGGCGGGTTCTTTACCACTGAGTCACTTGGGAAGCCCCAACAGTGTGTTACCTCCGATAGTTTTCCTCATCTAGAAATTAAGGCTGGCAGTGTCTTCTCTCAAAGTTTGGTGAGAGTTAAACATATGTGGGATCCTACCACTCAGGAGTGCCATTTCGATAAATATCTACTGAGGGCTTTCATTTTTCTAAAACATGGATTGGTTAACACCATTTAGATCATTTAATACATACTACTTTGTAATCAGATACTAAGATCATGGCATCTGGCCCCATCACTTCATGGTAAATAGATGGGGAAAAAATGGAAACAGAGAAAGACTTTATTTTCTTGGGCTCCAAAATCACTGTGGACGGTGACTGCAGCCATGAAACTAAAAGACACTTGCTCCTTGGAAGAAAAGTTATGACAAACATAGTGTATTAAAAAGCAGAGACATTACTTTGATGACAAAGATCCATATAGTCAAAGCTATGGTTTTCCCAGGAGTAATGTATGGATGTGAGAGTTGGACTATAAAGAATGCTGAGCGCCAAAGAAATCATGATTTTGAATTGTGGGGCTGGAGAAGACTCTTGACAGTCCCTTAGACTGCAAGGAAATCAAACCAGTGAATGCTAAAGGAAATCAACCCTGAACATTCCTTGGAAGGATTGATGCTGAAGTTGAAGCTCCAACACTTTGGCCAAGTGATATGAAGACCCAACTCATTGGAAAAAGACCCTGATGCTGGGAAAGATTAAGGGCAAGAGGAGAAGGGGGTGACAGAGGATGAGATAGTTGGATGGCATCATTGACTCAATGGACATGAGTTTGAGCAAACTCCGGGAGACAGTGAAGGATAGGGAAGCCTGGTGTGCTGCCGTCCATGGGATCGCAAAGAGTCAGACATGACTGAGCGACTGAACAAAAACTATCAGATTCAGTCAAGGCATTTTCTCAAATCCTTTAAATTCCTTTCTTTTTCTTTTCTTCTTTCTTTTTATTTCTCTTCTTTGGCTGCACCACACAGCATGTAGAATCTTAGTTCCCCAACAAAGAGTTGGGCCTGTGCCCCCTACAGTGGAAGTGTGGACCTGGGACCACTGGAGCAACTGCCAGGAAATTCCCAATTCTTTTTTTATTATTTTAATGGCTGCATATTATTCCATCATATGAGTAAATCTCCTTTGAGTTTTGCAAGATTCAACATCCTTCACAGAAAAGGATTGTCTGTGGGTAGCATTGTCAGAATTACTCTGGGTGGACTCCCCAGAGGCAGAAGGCACTGTCCTCTACAAATAAGAGGATTAATTATATTTCTCCCAGGTAACCTCAGTTGAAACTCAGTTGTGTTAGGGAACACTCTGAGGGGTTTGGAGACCTATTCTTGTTTAGCTTGCTAGGGAAGCACAGGCTCAGATGTTTCCTCTCTTGGCTTCCAGTTACCTACAAAATAAAATCCAAATTTCCATGTACCCTCACGATCTGGCCCCTCATCAGCCACTGTGTCTAGGCCCCTAAACTCTCCATCATCCAGCCACGTGGGCTTGTCCACCTCTGGATCACATCAAGCGCCTTCCTGGCCCCAGCGGATCACGACCCTTCAGAACTGGAGCACTTCTTCCCCAGCTTCTCCTCCTTCTTTGGTCTAAGCTGAATGTCACTTCCTCAGAAAGGCTTTTCTGATCCCCTGATTTAAAGAAGGTTCCCTCGCCTGCTATAAACCACAGGAAGCTCAGCTCAGTGCTCTGTGATGACCTAAATAAAGGGAGGGGATATACACACGTGTGTGTGCATGCTAAGTCACTTCAGTCATGTCCAACTCTTTGTGACCCTTTGGACTGTGGCCTGCTGGGCTCCTCTGTCCATGGGATTCCCCAGGCAAGAATACTGGAGTGAGTTGCCATGCCCTCCTCCAGGGGATCTTTCCAACCCAGGGATCAAACAAGTGTCTCTTGTATCTCCTTGCATTGGCAGGTGGGTTCTTTACCACTAGCGCCCCTTGGGAAGCCCATATATATAATATACATACAGCTGATTCATTTCCTTGTACAGCAGAATCTAATGCAACATTATAAAGCAATTATATTCCAATATGAATAATTAAATAAAGACGATTCCTTCATATTCCCTTTCATAACACCGTGTCCTTTCTCTTCACAGCCTTTGCTCTATTGTAATAATTAAATATTTATCTGCATGTTTATTTGTCAAATGCCTGTCCTCACTTTCACTGTCCTCCTTACCAAGGACTCTAAGCCCCACGAGGACAGGGAGGAACCGCATCTGTTTTGTTCACTGAATATATGCAACTAGCACACAGCCCCTGCTGCATACTGAGGCCTAATAAATCTTGAATGAATGAATGAAAAAACAAATCACTTGGACAGAGGAGTAGGTGTGTATTACTGACCTCTAGGCTTCAGTTTCATCTGTCAATAAGAAATAGGGCCAGCAATATTTCCCCACATTTCCCCACCCCAATTATTATGAGTAAATGCACCCTTTCTGAGAAATGTCCCACTGGGCATAGTTAGCAGTGAGAAATGATTTCCACCTGCATAGTCCTTTCGCTCCTCAAACATCCCTGGCCTTAGTATTTAAAGTGGCAGACATGCTGCCCTACTTAAAACTTTCTCTTTCTTCTTTTGAAGGCAGGTGTATATGAGAAAACTGGAATGTTCATTTTCATATAATCCATTTGAACCGTGAAATGCGTATGATAGAAAATGGGAGGACACACATAGCGTTTCCTTTTTTTCTAGCTAACTACTGTTTACAAAGTTGGTTGCTCCGGGTTAGCTCAAAATATCTTTTCAAAGCCTAGGCAGTTGATTACAGCTGCTTCTGAGCCCATGGAACCTGAGCCACACTCAGATCAACAGCTTTGACTACACTGGCAGGGAAAATGTGTCACTCAAGCATGACAGGCTGAATGCCAGTCACCCCAGGAACCAATGCTTCTATAAGTCAGTGCTCCCAGCCTCATGTTCCATTTGCAAAAGTTTATACAAACAATAATCAATCAATGCAAATACATCCTTTACTTCCCAAGGAAAATCTGGCCTCCAATCTGGAATGGAAGGGATGTTAAATAATTCATCCAATCAACCCACAAATATCTATTGACCACCCACTACGTGTCAAGTTTTGTACTAGAAGCTAAGCAAGAATACAGCTGCGAACAAGACAGTAAAAGATCTCTGCTGTCAGGGAGCTTACATCTTCTTGGAGGGAGATGGAAGAGGGACAGAAAACAGAAAAACAAAAGAAGAAAATGAAGAAAAAAAAATCTTACAGAGACGAGCACTTTTTCAGATAAACTAACATAAAGAAAGAATGACAAAGGTTGATATTGGATCAGGAGATATCTCAACAGCAAGAAGAAATTAGCTACATGAAACATCTTAAAGCACAGCATTCAGACTTGTGGACACAGTGGGAAAAGGAGAGGGAAGGACGAACTGAGAGGGCAGCATTGAAACTCATACATTACCATGTGTAAAATAGACAGCCAGTGGGACGTCTGTGATGCAGGGAGCTCAAACCTGGTGCTCTGTGACAACCTAGAGGGGTGGGAGGGGGTGGGAGGTGGGAGGGAGGTTCCAGAGGGAGAGGACATGTGCATACCAATGGCTGGTTCATGTTGATACATGGCAGAGACCCACGCAATATTGTAGAGCAATTACCCTCCAATTAAAAATAAAGAAAGAAGAGCATTCTAGGAAGACAGAACAAGTAGTACAAAGGCCCTGGGGTGGGAAGGTCAGATTTTTGGAACGTTGGCAAGTGAACTGAAGAGGAAATAGAAAGACAGGTGTAGAGACTGACCTTGTACTTCATGGTAAAGTTTCCATTTTTTCTATGGGGCAACAGAAGCCACTGGACGGTTTTAGCAAGGGAGTAATATGATATGACTTAAAGTTTTAAATATCATCTGGCCACTGTATGGAAAATATATTATAGGTATAGGTGTACAAGTAGTGAGACCATACAGGAGGCTGTTGCTATACCCTAAAAGAGGGTGGTGACTTAGATGGTGGCTAAAGTGGTGGCTTAGGCAAAGATGTCACAGACAATTCATGTCCACAGTGGGCTTACAGTCAGTTAGGGAAACTTTCAAACCCACAGAGGAAGGACATGAATCCTCCAAGAACTTAAAATACAATGATAAGTTAATTTGTACAGAAAAGTTCAAACCTTCATTCAAGTCTTTTGTGTTGGAAGAGGTGGTATACAAATAATCTTCATTTCCTTCCTTCCCAAAATCATTAGTTAAGATTCACCTGTTTAGTTATACAGAGAGAGGAAGTCAGAAAGAGAAAAAATATTAACACATATATATGGAATCTAGAAAGATGGTACTGATTAACTTATTTTCAGGGCAGCAATAGAGACTCAGACAAGAGAACAAACTTATGGACACAGCCGGGGAAGGAGAGGGTGGGAGGAATTGAGAGAGCAGCGCTGAAAAAACTATATTACCATATGTAAAACAGATGCTAATTGAGAGCTGTTCTATAATCCAGGGAGCTGAGCCTGGTGCTCTGTGACAACCTAGAGGGGTGGGATAAGGTGGGAGGTGGGAGGGAGGTTCAAGAGGGAGGAGACATGTATAACCTATGGCTGATTCATGTTGATGTATGGCAGAAACCAACCCAACATTGTAAAGCAATTATCCTCCAATTAAAAATAAATGTAAAAAAGATTCATCTGCTTATGATCTACCTGTAGGTCTTAGATACTGTCATAGCCTTCAAAGAACAAGGTCAAAGGAGGGAAAGATGAAAGAGGTATTCTTCCTCTCTGGTGTATAAAATCCAAGAGGTTTGGGATGAGGATATTAAGGCCAGAGTTTCTTTGAATGAATCCAGCCATGGAACAAGTCAGAATTAGAAACCTCTCCTTCTTCCCCATATGACAAAATAGGAACATCTTGGATCACGGAGTGAAGGCTGTGGATGAAATGACTTAGGGTCTCCTGATGATGCTCACTTGGGTGCTTAAGGAAGTGCGCTGGGAAGAGAACAGGTAGCTGAAGATTATCTGCGAAAACTTATCACAGTCATGCATGGCCCAGGAACACTTCCTAAATGTTTGCCAGGTGATTAGTCTCTTTTGTAATTTGTATTACTCCAGGGACCTGGGACCATAGCAGCTGAGGGGGTGGGGCAGGGAACTTAGCAACCTTAATCCAATAATCAAATATGGTGGGTGAAGAGTCCAAAAAATAACAAAGATCAGTAATCAACATCTGGATGAGTGAAACTAAGACTCACCCCTAGAAGTATTGGAAAATAAATATCAAATATTATGATNTGGCTCTTCACATCAGGGGGCCAAAGAATTGGACCTTCAGCTTCAGCATCAGTCCTTCCAGTGAATATTCAGGGCTGATTTCCTTTAGGATTGACTGGTTTGATCTCCTTGCTGTCTGAAGAACTCTCAAGAATCTTCTCCAACACCAGAGTTCAAAAGCATCAATTCTTTGGTGCTCAGCCTTCTTTATGGTCCAACTCTCACATCCATACATGAGAACTAGAAAAACCATAGCTTTGACTATATGGACCTTTACAAGCATTTAACATGATATTAAATGATATTATAGACAGACACAGTTTCCTTTTTCTCCATATCCTTGCCAATACTTGTTATTCCCTGTCGTTTTGACAAGAGTGAAGTGATGTCTCACTGTGGTTTGATCTGCATTTCCCTGATGACTAGTGATGCTGAGCTTTTTCTAAAGTGCCATCTGAATATTTTTATCTGGAAAAAATGTCTGTTCGAGTCCTCTGCCCATTTTTCAATTAAACTGGTTTTCAACATTAGGTTTTATGATTTTTTAAAATATATTCTGGATTTAACTCCTTGTCATATATGTGATTTTCAAATATATTCTCCCTCATTCACCATTGGAGGGGACATGATATGGAGTGTAATGGAATGTAATATGCAAAACAGTACAAAATTTCTTTAAATAATTAAATATAGGACTACAATATAATCCAGCAATTCCATTTCTGGGTATTAACCTAAATAAAACAAAAACCACTAATTTGAACAGAGATATGCAACCTTATGTTTATTGCAGCATTATTTACAACAGCCAAGATATGGAAACAACTGAAATAATTTAGACAGAGAAAGACAAATGCCATAGGATTTCACTTCTATATGGAAGCTAGAAAACAAAATAAATGAACAAATATAAAAGAGAAACAGACTTATAGATACAGAGGACAGACTGGTCTCCAGAGGGGAAGGGGTACAGGGGATGGAGGATGAAAGGGATTAAGAGGTACAATTCCCAGTTATAAAATAAGTCACAGAGATGTAATACACAGCATTAGAAAGTGAAAGTGAAGTCGCTCAGTCGTGCAACCCCATGGACTGTAGCCTACCAGGCTCCTCCATCCATGGCATTCTCCAGGCGAGAATACTGGAGTGGGTTGCCATTTCCTTCTCCAGCGGATCTTCCTGACCCAGGGATCGAAACTGAGTCTCCCACATTGCAGGCAGACGCTTTAACTTCTGAGCCACCAGGGAAGCCGCAGCATTAGAAACAGTGACTAATACTGTAATAAGTTTAAATGATGACAGATGGCAACTAGACTTATGGTAATGATCACCTCATAATGTTCACAAATACTGAATTGCTATTTTGTACACATGAAACATATAACATTGTCAAGTATAGTTCAATTAAGTATACACATATTAAAGTGAGTGAAGACATGACTCTAAAATGAATGTAGTGTCTCTCCAATGCCTGTGTCTGGTAAACCCTCTTACCTCTTTTTCAGACGTCTGAACTGAGACATTGTTTTATTGCTATCAGGACAAAATATTCTGAGACATCAGAATCGGGAGAGGAACTGAGAAAGAGGCAGAGAAAGAGCCTTAACAGATGACACTACTCTTGTGTCTAATTATATGAAAAGGCCATTATCATGTGTCACAAAACAAGCGCTCTTGTGTCCTAAATCATAGAAAGAAACAACTCATGAACTTGCCCCACAGGAAATTTATTATAAATCAAAATTAAGCCGTGACTTGGAATCAATTTACATGTAAGCCTTTCAAAGGGTCTCACCTTCTTCCCAATCTTAGAACATAGCTCCTGTGTGGGACCTAGTCTAAAACTGAAACACACACACACACACATACACCTTCATCTCCAAGATAAGTATTCTCAGATCAGGTTCTCAAATAAAATAAAAGGTTGAAAGTTTGCAGAACATTTCATTTTAAATGAAACATCCCGACAAGAAAAGAAATCTGCCAAGTCTGAATGCTGATAAACCGTGATTTCTCCCCAAATATGTCGGGGAGTGCCTTTAGAAGTATCACCTTTTCAAGAGAAAAATGTCAGACTTAAGCCGTCCTCCTCTCTTCACCTTCTCCTCTACCACGATCCCTTCTCTCTCCTCCACGTGACAGTCCCCTCCAGCCAACCAAGGACAGATCAAAGGGAAATTCAAGTTCCCTGCCCTCTGGGAATGCCTTTCTTATTTGTAACCCTACAGAAAAAAAAAAAAAAAAATTACTCTTACTCTGTGTTCCCCCAGGAGGCTGTTGAATTTGAAAGTCTGACTTTGAGTCTCAGAGGCACAGAGGCACAGCAGAGTCATTGACCTTTGGGGGTGACCAACTTTAGCTTCTTACACCTGGTTATAGAATCTTCTAGGGCCACAGAGGAGAGTCAGGACCATTGAGGAAAGTCAGATGCCAATTCAAAACCCAGTTCTGCAGGGAACTATATTCAATACCCTGTGATAAACCAGGATGGAAAAGAATACAAAAAAGAATATTCATATATGTATGTATAACTAAGTCACTTCTCTGTACAGCAGAAATTCACACAACATTCTAAATCAACTATACTTCAATAAAGCAATTCTGTACTGATGCATTTGCGCTTAAGCAGTTAATAATGGATAAATGGATCAAAACATATTTTACTAACTTACACAAACTCAATGCATAGGAAATATTCATTCAGAAGTATACACGTGCTCTTTATTGACTGGGATATTTTTATTCATTCATGTATCTATTTTTTTCTCCTCTCCCACTTAGACTGTCAGCTCTAAAAGAGTAGGGGCCATGTCTTCTGTCTTCAGTGCTATAGCTATAGTATCTGGCATGCAGTAAACTGAAGTCTGGAGAAGGAAATGGCAACCCACTCCAGTACTGTTGCCTATAATATCCTATGGTCAGAGGAGCCTGGTGTCCATGGGGTCTCGAAGAGTCTATTTTTTTCTCCTTTCCCACTTAGACTGTCAGCTCCAAAAGGGTAGGGGCATTGTCTCTTTTCTTCGGTGCTATAGCTATAGTATTTGGCATGCAGTAAGTACTTGGTAAATTCTTGTTTAAAGAAGAGAGGCAGAGAAAAAAATTAGAAGGAAATAAACCAAGAATTAATAGTGCTTATTCAACCCTAGGAGAACATAGTAGGCAGAATAATAAGATCCAAAGATGTCCGGGTCCTATTTTTCAGTATTTGTGGTATGTATATGGCAAAAGAGACTTTGCGGTGTGGTTAAGTAAAGGATCTTGAGAAGGGAAGGTTATCTTGGATTATCCAGTGGGCCCAATGCAACCGTAAGATCCTTAAAAGAGGGAGGCCAGGACTTCCCTGCTGGTTCAGCGGATGGGAACCCTCCTGCCAACGCAGGGGATATAGGTTCAGTCCCTGGTCAGGGAAGATTCCACATGCTGTGGAGCAGCTAGGCCCAGATGCCACAGCTATTGAGCCTGTGCTCTAGAGTCCAAGAGCCACGACTACTGAAGCCTACACGACTAGAGTCTGTGCTCCGCAACAAGAGAAGCCACTGCGGTGAGAAGCCCGGGACCACAGCTGCAGAGCAGCCCCCACTGTCCACAACTAGAGAAAGCCCGCACACAGCAATGAAGACCCAGCACAGCCAAAACTAAAACGAATGAACTATTTAAAAAGGAGACCGAAATGTCAGAGTTGGGATATGCAATGACACAAGAGGAGGTCAGAGAGAAAACAAGAGTTAAAGATGTTACATTGCGGACTTGAAATGAAGGGATGGGCCAAAAGCCTCAAAAAGCATCTAGAAGCTGGAAAAAGGCAAGGAAATAGCTTCTCCCCTAGCGAATCCAGAAGGAATACAGCCCTTCCAATATCTTGATCTTAGGGCATCTACTCACTAGAACTGAAAGATAAATCTGTGCTGTTTTAAGCCACTACTATTCTGGTAAGAAAAAAAAAAGTATTTAAAAAATTTTCGTCTGCTTTGTACTTTTGCCATATAGGTTCATTATGTATCTTAAATTAGTTAAGTTATACTTTTAAAAATTGTGATTACTCAAGGGGGAGAAATTATGGAATGGTTAGAATTTATTCTTTATCCTTTCTATCTTTTCTGATTTTTCTAAAAAAATATTTTCTAATTCTAACAACATCAAATGATGATGGCTTGGGTAAAACCCGTTATCACCAATCTTAACATTAGTAGCAAGCCATGAGAAAGTTTAGACTTGTTAATAATGCAGCTACTTGAATTCATGTTATTTTAACACTAACAAGGTTCATTTGTTGTTAAGTCGCTGAGTAGTGTTCAACTCATTGTGAGTGTCTGCCTTTACTATCTCCGGGGGTTTGCTCAGATTCATGTCCATTGAGTTGATGATGCCTTCCAATCATCTCATTCTGTCACCTGCTTCTCTTGCTCTCAGTCTTTCCCAACATCAGGGTCTTTTCCAGTGAGTCAACTCTTCGCATCAGGTGCCCAAAGTATTGGAGCTTCAGCTTCAGCATCAGTCCTTCCAATGAATATTCAGGGCTGATTTCCTTTAGGATTGACTTGTTTGATCTTCTTGATGTCCAAGGGACTCTTAAAAGTCTTCTCCAGCATCATAGTTCAAAAGCATCAATTCTTTGGTGCTCAGCTTTCTGAAGCTTTTCAGTGCACAGTGAAGTTAGACCTTCTTGTTTTTCCATTTATCCACTCATTCAACAAATATTTATTGTGGGTATCATGCATCATCAGTCCTGGACAGAGGCAACAAAGGAATTATTATAGGATTATTTTAAAACTTCAGCAAAGGTCAAATCATGACTCTCACACAAAGTGAAATGGTATGGACCTAACAGAAGCAGAAGATATTAAGAAGAGGTGGCAAGAATACACAGAAGAACTGTACAAAAAAGAGCTTCACAACCCAGATAATCACGATGGTGTGATCACTCATCTAGAGCCAGACATCCTGGAATGTGAAGTCAAGTGGGCCTTAGAAAGCATCACTACGAACAAAGCTAGTGGAGGTGATGGAATTCCAGTTGAGCTATTTCAAATCCTGAAAGATGATGCTGTGAAAGTGCTGCACTCAATATGCCAGCAAATTTGGAAAACTCAGCAGTGGCCACAGGACTGGAAAAGGTCAGTTTTCATTCCAATCCCAAAGAAAGGCAATGCCAAAGAATGCTCAAACTACCGCACAATTGCACTCATCTCACATGCTAGTAAAGTAATGCTCAAAATTCTCCAAGCCAGGCTTCAGCAATACGTGAACCGTGAACTTCCTGATGTTCAAGCTGGTTTTAGAAAAGGCAGAGGAACCAGAGATCAAATTGCCAACATCCGCTGGATCATGGAAAAAGCAAGAGAGTTCCAGAAAAACATCTATTTCTGCTTTATTGACTATGCCAAAGCCTTTGACTGTGTGGATCACAATAAACTGTGGAAAATTCTGAAAGAGATGGGAATACCAGACCACCTGACCTGCCTCTTGAGAAATCTGTATGCAGGTCAGGAAGCAACAGTTAGAACTGGACATGGAACAACAGACTGGTTCCAAATAGGAAAAGGAGTACATCAAGGCTGTATATTGTCACCCTGCTTATTTAACTTATATGCAGAGTACATCATGAAAAATGCTGGGCCGGAAGAAGCACAAGCTGGAATCAAGATTGCTGGGAGAAATATCAATAACCTCAGATATGCACTTTCTGCCACCCTTATGGCAGAAAGTGAAGAGGAACTAAAAAGCCTCTTGATGAAAGTGAAAGAGGAGAGTGAAAAAGTTGGCTTAAAGCTCAACATTCAGAAAATAAAGATCATGGCTTCCAGTCCCATCACGTCGTGGGAAATAGATGGAGAAACAGTGAAAACAGTGTCAGACTTTATTTTGGGGGGCTCCAAAATCACTACAGATGGTGATTGCAGCCATGAAATTAAAAGACGCTTACTCCTTGGAAGGAAAGCTATGACCAACCTAGATAGCATATTAAAAAACAGAGATATTACTTTGCCAACAAAGGTCCATCTAGTCAACTATGGTTTTTCCAGTGGTCATGTATGGATGCGAGAGTTGGACCATGAAGAAAGCTGAGCGCTGAAGAATTGATGCTTTTGAACTGTGGTGTTGGAGAAGACTCTTGAGAGTCCCCTTGGACTACAAGGAGATCCAACCAGTCCATTCTAAAGGAGATCAGTCCTGGGTGTTCATTGGAAGGACTAATGCTAAAGCTGAAACTCCAATACATTGGCCACCTCATATGAAGAGTTGACTCATTGGAAAAGACTCTGATGTTAGGAGGGATTGGGGGCAGGAGGAGAAGGGGAAGACAGAGGATGAGATGGCTGGATGGCATAACCGACCCAAAGGACATGAGTTTGAGTAAACTCCTGGAGTTCGTGATGGACAGGGAGGCCTGGCGTGCTGTGATTCATGGGGTCACAAAGAGTCAGATACGACTGAGCGACTGAACTGAACTGAACTGAATGAGGGAACTGGTAGGAGGTTACTATCAGGTTAAAGGAGAATGCAAAGATTATACACATGCATAGGTCAGGAATATTAAAGTCAATATGCAAACTGGGAAAAACTGGCCTCTTCTACCCGAGAATCTCCACTGTTTAGATATGAACCTTCATTTTACAGAATTTTGGGATGTCTACTGACAAGGATGGTTTTGCATTGCTGTGGGTCATCCACAACTTACAGTCGTCAGAGAACTCAACAATGATAAACAGTCGACAACCAGAAAGAATACGCTCTAGGGAGCGGGTACTTCCCCATTGAACCACCACTTTTCCTTACACTACAAGAATGATTAAGATGCAGCCTCTGCCTTCTCATGTGTGTCTGGGTAATCTAACGTTATCAAAGAACTTGCTTTGCTTTGCTTGAACAGAAGGAGAATAAATCTTTCCATGGCTCCTCTTCTGTTTACCAGGCCCCTGTGAAAGAAACTCCTGTATGAGAATTGAATATTATCCCAAGAATTAGAAAGAGGCTATTTTAAACTTCTTTGCATTAATGATTTCATTACAAATACACCAATAAACCAATAGGTACTCACTGTAAAAATACAATGCAAATCATAAATAAACATACATTTTTAAAAGAGAAAACAGAATCCTTGACTGTCTCCCTTCTGGCAATTCCATTTTCTCACCCACTGGAAATGCTACTGATAAAAAAATAATGTCCGCACGTCAGATGCTTTGTGAGCTAAAGGGAGAGACCAGAAGGAAAAAAAACCTCTTATTACGTGCGGCCACCTTAATGAAATTTTGGGATATGTCAAGTCAGCCAGGGATTAGTTCAGAGGAAAAGAGGAAGACACTAGAAAGCTCTGCACGTAAGTCACAAGAATGTTAAGGGTTCAAGGCTGGCAAAAGTAGAGGGGAGGGGACATCCACAGAGGCAGGGCAAGAAAGGTATATAAAATAAAACCCTTGGCTGAGACACAGTCAGTGAGAAACCCCCAGTGCCAGGGAACATCTGATGAGTTCTTGGGATCGCGACATCTAATATTTCATCTCAAATTATTGTCTCTTCTGTTCTTCCATGAGGTAATCTCCCACTGTGAGCAAAAACCTTCTGTTAAATAAATATCTGCTAGACAGGACAGCCTGCATCAGCGGTACTTTGAAGACTGTGTCAGTACGGGTCAGGGGGAAGGGAAAGAAGAGAGAAATTGCAGGAGGTGGCTAGAACACAGGAACTCAGGGCAAGAGACAATCGGGAGAGGATAAGTGCCCTGTAGTGGGTCCTTCCAGGAATCCCTAGAGATACTGGGCACAGTATCTCTTCTCTTAGATTGCAGTTTCAGACATTTGAGATGAATATTAAAGGAATGGATAATCTCAAGATGCTGGAGTGAAACTGAGAGCATGCAGAGCTTCCCAAAGAAGGTGATATTTGGACTAATTCTGGAAGGAAGTGGAGGCTCTCATCACACAAAAGGGGAAGAGGAGAGAGAACCACGTGTGCAAAAAAAGCCAAGAGATGTTTGGGGGGACTAAAGAGCAGGTTGGCATTATTAGACCTCAGCCTCTGTAGAACTGGTGAGATATGATTTTGAATAGTGTCCAGACCTCTGAGGCTAATGTTGATATCCATCTTAAGAGGTATACTCAGTGCAGAATAAAAAAGCATCATGGTGGAAAACTGGTGATTGGACAGGATTTGAAGCACCATAACTTAGTATTCACTCTGCCACTAACTTAAGCAATCAGTTTTCCTTCATCTGTGAAACCTTACCAGGCTGTGTTTATCCGCCCCAAACACTGGACGAATACAAAGTATTGGGATCAGGGAAGACTTCCTCTTTCTCAAAGCAAGGATGTAGAACAAACCTGTATTTTGCTAAGAATGCTCAGAACAGGTAAATAGACTGAATTTAATTCACTGTGTTGGAGCAGAATCAAGGCAAAATGAACAACAACAACAAAATGCTCTAAAAAAGCTCCAAAACAAATTTGGCCCAGTGAGTTTTGTTGTTTTTTTTTTTTCTTCTTGCCCATTGGCAGCATCTTGATGTGGAACATAGACCTCTGAACCACTAGCTCAATTGTTTCCACTTCCTTTTGTAAAAATTTATTTATTTTTAACTGAAGGATAATTGCTTTATAATATTGTGTTGGTTTCTGCCATACATCAGCATGTATCAGCCATAGATATACAGATGTCCCCTCCCTCTTGAACTACTCTCCCATCTCCCACCCCTTCCCATCCCTCTAGGTTGTCACAGAGCATCTATTTGAGCTCCCTGAGTCATACAGCAAATTTGTTTCCGTTTAATTGTGGTTGTTTCTACCTGCTTCCCTCTGACGCTCTTCTCAACACCTGTTATGTAAAAGAAAGGGAAAGCACAACTCCTGGTATTTTTCACTTGGTTTGTTACATGATAGGATAATCCTCTTCTAAACCATGAATCCTAAAGATATTTCCAAATGCTTTGACTTCCTCTAGGTTCAGGGGAGCATACAAAATATTAAATGTGGGCACCAGAGGCACAGTTCAACAGAAGCAGATCTACAGAAGGTGAGATTGAGAGACATGCAGCCACTCTGATGAACAGGCACTCTTTTACCCTTTGTCTCCCTTACCGTGAGACACTTGCAGCTCAAGAGCCAAGATTGACTCCACACACTTCTCTAACCCCAACAGTTCTGGACAGAACCCAAGGCTTCAGACGAGGTCCTTCAGATGATCTGTAGATACTGAAGTCCTACTTCCTGAGTGGGGACATAAAAGTCCTCGGTGAGTGGGTTTCAGCCATATGTCAAGTAGTTCTCTGGACATCAAGGTGGGAATGAGATTTATTAGCAAGACATGATTTACCTGGCACCATATCCAGATTATTTTGTAGGTAAGACTTAAGCAATCTATACGGAACATTGTCTATTATAGCATCATCATCATTAAATGATCATCAAGCAATTGTGATCATCTAAGTGTTAAGAGAGATGTCCAACAGCAAAAACACAACTAATTCCCTAAGGAAGATACAGGATGCAAAACACATCATAAAAAGATAAAAAGTAGTATGCATCCCATACCTCTGAGTGGAGTGGATAGCAATGCATTTGAAGGTCAAGTTTATTGGCCTGACAAGTTCAGGACATGGACTGCACCATTTCATTTGCCAATATCACCCTGGAAACTAACACAGAACATACACAGAGTAAGGGGGCTCGGAATGTCTGTTGAACAGGAGAACAAATATAAAGGGCTGCAGTGATGGTCAAGGAAGTTGATCGCCAACTTGGAAGTTGACCAAGTTGGTGGCTTATGATTTGTGAAAAGAGAGAATGTACAGATGAGGGGTCAGAAGCGTTGCCTCTGGAGCTGGGCTGCCTAGACTTGAATCCTGGCCACATCATGTCCATGCTAGGTGACTCTGGGCAAATTATTTAACCTCAGTGTTTCAGTTTCTTTATCTATACAATGAGGAAAGTTAAGATACCTATATCATAGGTTGGTGAGAAAGATAAATACATGTAAAGTACTAAGATGCTAAAGCTGAAACTCCAATACTTTGGCCACCTCATGTGAAGAGTTGACTCACTGGAAAAGACCCTGATGCTGGGAGGGATTGGGGGCAGGAGGAGAAGGGGATGACAGAGGATGAGATGGCTGGATGGCATCACTGATTCGACGGATATGGGTTTGGGTGGACTCTGGGAGTTGGTGATGGACAGGGAGGCCTGGCATGCTGCAATTCATGGGGCTGCAAAGAGTCGGACATGACTGAACAACTGAACTGAACTGAACTGAACTGAAAGTACTAAGAAAATGAGAAAAGAATAGATATGTGTAAAGTACTTAGAAAATGACTAGAATATAGTAGGGTAAGGGGTGATGTGATGATGATGGTAATGAGGAGGAAGATAATGAGGTTGATGACAATGATCATGAACATAATAAAAAAATTGAGCCTCGTACTGAATGAGCCAAAGCACAAGAGTGGAAAGGAATGTAAATACCAGCTTAGTGGTGGGCATATAGTAGGGAAGCAGCAACAAGTAAAATGTAAAAAGGAGGAGAATCAGAGTAGAGACTTCTCCACATGCATTTATGGTATAAACACCTGAAAATCCTATGGAGTGCTCATGTGGTGTTTTAGAAGATGTGGAAATAAATCATGCTGCTTTTAACAATGAAAATGTGAAAATATCAACAGGAAGTGGCTTAATAAGTTTGTCATATTTATACTATGGAATCCCATGCAGTAGTTGAAAAAAATGAAGTCAATCTCTATGTAAGAATTCCTAAAGACCTCCAAATCATACTGCTGAGTTAAAAATAATAACAAATTGAGATACTTCTGATACACATTCAATATATTTTTAATGAGTACATACATTGGCAAATACAAAGAATGGTGTCTGGAAATTCACCTGCCATTCTGTACACACATGAGTAGTCTGGAGAGAGGAACACAATTTGGGGGATGAGGGTGTCAAAGGGATTTCACACACATGCTCCATGTCTTTTGATGAGGGAATGCATTCATGTATTCAGTTCAGTTCAGTCACTCAGTGGTATCCAACTCTTTGCGACTCCATGGACTGCAGTACGCCAGGCTTCCCTGTCCATCACTAACTCCCACAGCCTGCTCAAACTCATGTCTATTGAGTCGGTGATGCTATCCAACCATCTCATCCTCTGTCATCCCCTTCTCCTCCTGCCTTCAATCTTTCCCAGCATCAGGGTCTTTTCCAGTGAGTCAGCTCTTCGCATTAGGTGGCCAAAGTATTGGAGTTTCAGCATCAGTCCTTCCAATGAATATTCAGGTCTGATTTCCTTTATGATTGACTGGTTTGATCTCCTGGCAGTCCACGGGACTCTCAAGAGTCTTCTCCAACATAACAGTTCAAGCATCAGTTCTTCAGTGCTTAACCTTCTTTATGTTCCAAGTCTCATATCCATACATGACTCCTGGAAAAACCACAGCTTTGACTAGACGGACCTTTGTTGGTAATGTCTCTGCTTTTTGATATGCTGTCTAGGTTTGTCACAATTTTTCTTCCAAGGAGCAAGTGTTTTTTAATTTCATGACTGCAGTCAACATCTGCAGTGGTTTTGAAGCCCAAGAAAACAAAGTCTGTCACTGTTTCCCCATCTATTTGCCATGAAGTGATGGGATTGGATGCCATGATCTTAGGTTTTCGAATGTTGAGTTTTATGTACATTTATAAAAAGTAAGAATTTGTTTGGGGGGAGGGGGTGTGCAGTTCTCCTCTGGTGGTCCAGTGGTTAATAATCCACCTTCCGATGCAGGCGAAATGGGTTTGACTTGATCCCTGGTCAGGGAACTAAATCCCATATGAAAGTGAAAGTGCTACTAACTCAGTTGTTTTCAGTTCTTTGTCACCCCATGGACCATAGCCCACCAGGCTCCTCTGTTCTTGGGATTTTTCAGGCAAGAATACTGGAGTGGGTTGCCATTCCCTTTTCTGGGGGATCTTCCGGACCCAGGGATAGAACCTGGGTCTCCTGCATGCAGACAGATTCTTGCTCATCTAAGCCGACAGAGGCAACTAAGCCATCTCTCCACAACCAGAGAGAAGCTCCAGCACACCGAAAGCAGACAAAGGCCATGAACCACAATGAAGAGCATGAGTGCCACGTAAAGATCTAGCACAGCCAAAAAAAAAAAAAATTCAAAGTAATAATTTTAAAATAAACAAATATTGGCATCCATGTTGGCATGGAGGAGAGAATAGAAGCTGGAGGCATCATTGCAGTGGTCTGGTTTGAGGGGTTGGTAGAAATGTCAGTAAAAAGGAATAATAAGGAAAATTACATGAATCAACGGAAATGAGTGGAGAGCCAGAGAAAAGGTGAAGGGTTTCTCAGAGAGAGAAGACTTGGAGCAGAAAGAGAGCAAGAGAGAGACAGAGGGATTTAGTTCAGTTTTACACTTGCACATGGTGACTCCAAAGCTCTGAGAACAGCTAGCATCCAAAATTCTGCTGCTTTCATGAGGACTGCTTTCTCTAGCATAATAATGACCAGATTAAATCAATTAATTTGGCCAATTAATTAATCACTTGGCCCACAGCTATTGTAACAGCTTTGTATAACAACCACAAAAAACCTCCCAAACAGTTGATTGGATATTTAGTATAGCTTTAATCTTGCTTAATAAGAAATAGCTCCATTGACACCAGAGTGTATTATTTATGAGAGGATTGAATCCCATGCACTCACTGGTCGCCACTGATCTGGAGAAGTTATTTTTATGCCACTGAGAAGGCAGTCTGAGGCCTCGGCCACTTGAATTAAAGCATTTCTGATCAGTACAGAGCTAAAATGTCTGTCACTTCCATCACAGCAAATAGCACTTACAATGTCTTGACTTCTCAAGGCCTATGTATAGATAGGCCTTGATGATAGCTTTTCTTTTCCTTCTGACAGCAGACTCTAGAAATGCAGTTACTCAATCAAGTTTAGTGTTAATCCTGATGGAAGTTGTCTATTGGCAATATCAGATATGGTTCCCTTGCACTTCAGTTAATACACACCACGAGAGAATTAACCTATTGAAGCACAAGTTCTTAATCAAGAGCAAATGAAGGTATGGTGGTTTGAGGCAATTCTGAAATATTATGCAAAATTTTCTGGAATTGTGCCTTGTTGACCTCTTGGTGAGGGCTTTCCAGGTGCTGCTAGTGGTAAACAACCTGCCTACCAGTGCAGGAGAACTAAGAACCATGGGTTCGATCCCTGGGCCAGGAAGATCCCCTGGAGGAGGGCATGGCAAGCCACTCCAGTATTCTTGCCTGGAGAGTCCCACGGACAGAGGAGCCTGGGGGTCTGTGGTCCATAGCGTCGCAAAGAGTCAGACCTGACTGAAGCAACTTCGCACACGTGCACGCAGCCTTTTTTGTGAAAAAGAGCCCATGGTTTAAATAGGCTCTTAAAAATGCTAAAAACAGTATTCCCTTTATAAATTACATCATCCTAGCTAATTGAATCATTTTAATTAGACAGGGGGTTTCTCACTCAGGTAATATTAATTTGAACTTCATACCAAGTCAGTCCTTTAAGGGGAATATGACTTGAACTATTAACTTAAAAAAAAAAATCATAGGCAGTAATGAGCCCAACATTTCTCACAAACAATACCTAAGAAGGAANTTAACCTATTGAAGCACAAGTTCTTAATCAAGAGCAAATGAAGGTATGGTGGTTTGAGGCAATTCTGAAATATTATGCAAAATTTTCTGGAATTGTGCCTTGTTGACCTCTTGGTGAGGGCTTTCCAGGTGCTGCTAGTGGTAAACAACCTGCCTACCAGTGCAGGAGAACTAAGAACCATGGGTTCGATCCCTGGGCCAGGAAGATCCCCTGGAGGAGGGCATGGCAAGCCACTCCAGTATTCTTGCCTGGAGAGTCCCACGGACAGAGGAGCCTGGGGGTCTGTGGTCCATAGCGTCGCAAAGAGTCAGACCTGACTGAAGCAACTTTGCACACGTGCACGCAGCCTTTTTTGTGAAAAAGAGCCCATGGTTTAAATAGGCTCTTAAAAATGCTAAAAACAGTATTCCCTTTATAAATTATGTCATCCTAGCTAATTGAATCATTTTAATTAGACAGGGGGTTTCTCACTCAGGTAATATTAATTTGAACTTCATACCAAGTCAATCCTTTAAGGGGAATATGACTTGAACTATTAACTTAAAAAAAAAACCATAGGCAGTAATGAGCCCAACATTTCTCACAAACAATACCTAAGAAGGAACGTTTACAGAAACATGCTCAGGAAGGGAAATTTCAAGGGAAAAAATGGCTTCATCTCATTGAGAAAATACTAGCATGCTTTTGGTAGCAGAAAGCACTTAAACTGTCCCTTATAGAAGAGATAGGAATTTGTAGAAAAAGGATGAGAGAGCAGGTTCTAAGCTAAAATAAGTATTGACCAAAGTCATAGGTGCAGGACAATGCAAGATGTCTTCAATAGCTAAAACTTTCTAGGAAAAAGTAGGAGATAAGACAAGAAATGTAGCCTTGGGCCTGACCAAGAAGGCTGGATTCTATTCATAGGAAACATATGAAATGGAGAGCTATTTGATGTTTCTGATCAATGGAAGAAACTGAAAAAGTAGGTTCATCTAGAGTGAAAGTAGAAGAAGTTTGGAGGAAAGAGGGCCATTATCTGTAGAGGCCCTGAGGATTAGCTTCTGAGAGGATTAGCCACAAAGGCGGCTGGACCCCTAGGGTTATAAAGTATTAATAGTTTATAGTTGCCAAGGGCAGCTACTCTGAGGTCAAAATTTCTGTCCAAAATAATTGCTTTTTTCAAATGCTTAGTTACAAAAACACACATGCCATCAGCACCTGCTGTTAAGTCCTAAGATGATGAGTCTGAACTAATGCCTTTCCTAGTAACTTGGCCTTTGTGTGAGGGAAATAATCTCAGTCCATAAAGATATTCAGCAAATGCTAGAGGGCAGGAATGAATTCCCTCCTAAACTCTCTTCCTTTGGTTATAATCTTAACTCCCTGATCCCTCATCAATGTGGGACATGAATGTTGCCCCTAGTAGGTGTCAAGCCCACCTGCCCTGTCTGACTTTCCCACCCACTCGGTTGAAGGATTAATTGCATCACACACTCAGGCTGCTCAATGAATTAAGCGGCCAGAAGTTCAGAGGTCATTGTGAATAAAAAACTTTTATTTTCTTGAGAAACCATGACAAGTTTCTCCATCACACATCCAACAAAACACAAGCTTCTGAGATCATTATGTTGCATACAATCATTATAATAACTTCAACAGGAATAAAAGAACCACAAGATGGGAATGTGACAGTGTGCAGAGATTTACACAAACTGCAGTAGATATGCACTGTCCTCTGTGATTACAACTGTGGGTTGCTGTTGTTGCTTAGCCACGAAGTCATGTCGGACTGTTTTGTGACCCCATGGACTGTAGCCTGCCAGGCTCCTCTGTCCATGGGATTCTCCAGGCAAGAATACTGGAGTGGGTTGCCATTTCCTTTTCAGGTGATCTTCTCAACCCAGGGATTGAACCTGAATTGGCAGGTGGATTCTTTACCACTGAACCCCCTAGGAAGCCCACAACTATGAGTAGAAAATGATAAACCTTCTTTCATTTAAATCCCCAGTGATTGGAATTGTTACTTTTGCTTTTGGCAAATACAAGAGAAAAATGCCCACCCACAAGGACTAGAAGAGAAGAAATGGGTCAAGCATTAAGAACTCATCCTGAGAGTATCAATTAACAGCTAAGCAGGAGTTACCTAATCTTTGAGCAGAAATTTCATTTTGGACCCAGTTTGACAGACACTGATTTTGTAAAGATCTGATACAACCTGAGACTTCCACATAATAATATTTCCTCTTGGAAAAAATATTACTTTGCAACAAGGTGCTCCAGAGTCCAAGCATCATTTCTAAAATTATCTTGTTCCTCTGTAGTGACCAAGCATTTTTCATTGTCTGAAGCTTCTTTGTTTAAATTTCATTTTGTTTGATAATCATGCCAGGCCGAAAAATCCCTCATTATTTAAGAATCACAGTCAGTGAGACAGGTAAGGATGTAGTTAACTAGATAGATTATATATATAATAGATAGATGGATAAAGAACTTTTCACTGATGTCATAAACATGATAAAGAAAGTTTTTGCTCATCTAAATAATGACCCCTTCCAAAGATTTCCATGCCCTAATCCTCAGAACCTGTGAATGTGTTAAAGGTAACATGTGGCAAGAGTGACTGCAGATGTGATTAAGGACACTGAGATGGGGAGATTAGCCTGAGAGAGATTACCTGGCTGAACCCAATGTAACTACAAAGGATCTTATAAAAGGGAGGCAAGAGGTCAGAGACCAAGAAGGAGATGTGATGTTGGAATTGTGGAGGTTGGAGCAATGCACTTAGAAGAAGGCAGAAGGGGCCACAAGTCACGGAATGCACGAGACCTCTATAAGTTAGAAAAGGCAAGGAAATGGGTTCTCCTCTACAACCCCCAAGAAGAATGTAGCCTTGCCAACACCTTGGTTTTAGGACTTCTGACCTCCAGAACTACAAGATGATACATTTATGTTGTTTTGAGCCAATGCTGCTGCTGCTGCTTAGTCACTCAGTCGTGTCCAGCTCTTTGCGACCCCATAGACTGTAGCCCGCCAGGATCCTCTGTCCATAGGATTCTCCCAGGCAAGAATACTGGAGTGGGTTGCCATTTCCTACTCCAGGGGATCTTCCCGACCCAGAGACTGAACCCACATCTCCTGCCTTAGTTGATGGGTTCTTTACCACTGAGACACCTGGGAAGGCAATAGTTGGTGATAATATGTTACAGCAGCAATAGGAAATACATGGTGATAACTGGAATTACTCAGGACTCTCAATTTCTGCCAAAGGAAACAGTAAAAAGTTGAAAATGGCCCCCAACTTCTCTGGTTCAGGTCCCCAGAAGCATCTGGAAGATCTGAGCTGCAGACAGTGATGACCCCATTCTTCTGTCCAGAGCAACCCCTGGCATTGAACAACCATGGCATCAAGGTCTTAAGGACTCCTTCAACCAGCTTCTATATCCTCATATTTCATATTTTATTCCATTATGATCAGAAGACTGAAAACCTGGCCTGGACCAGAGGGTAAGAAAGCAGAGAGGGGAGTGATTTGCACAAGATTACTCAAGCCTGCAGTTGTATGGATAGAAGATCTGACAGAGCAAGACACCGTGGGGAGAGAGGAATGCTCTTTTCAGCTGGGTCCCCTGAGAGCACTGACAGTGAGCAGGGCCTCCCTGCAGGTCATTTCTTTGGGAATTGATTATAGGGACTTGCAATTAGTCCAGGGAAGAGGAACAGGGGAAGGGAGAGCAATGCAAAGATGTACTATGGGGTGACCTCTGCTGAGGGTGCTCAGTCCGCAGAGGCTGATGAAATGCGTCTGAATCTCTCTGCCTGGGGGTAATCAACTGCTCAGCCCCATTGTTCAAGGTGGTCCCACAGGCATTAAACACACACACAAATACATACACAACTTCTGTGTCCAAGCTAAAGGCCAATCAGTTCCTATAGACCATCATGGTGTCATAGAAGCCAGAAATATACCCTCAGGGTCCAGGGTGGGGATTGACCAGTTGAAGACTGTTGACGTCTGCTCTCAACTAGTGGCTGCAGAAGCATCTGGAGTAACAGGTGGGGCTCATAGGGTTTGCAGTATCCCAGGTGGCGCTAGTGGTAAAGAACCCACCTGTCAGTCAGGAGACATAAGAGACACAGGTTCAATCCCTGAGTCCAGAAGATCCCCTGGAGGAGAGCAAGGCAACACACTCTAGTGTTCTTGCCTGGTGAATCCCATGGACAAAGGAGCCTGGCAGGCTACAGCCCATGGGGTCACAAAGAGTTGGACATGACTGAAGCAACTTAGCATGCACACGTGCACACCCAAGAGGGACCCGATACCACAACAAAACCCAAATGATGAAATGAAAAGGAAGATCCATTTGGAAGTAAAAAAGGCTGAGGATGAGGAGGAAAAGAAGGAGAGAAGGAGGAGGAGGAGGCAAGGCAGCCCATATCACGTGGTCACTACCCTGTGTTATCAAAGGTGACCAGAGCTCCTCTTCAACACTTTCCAGTTCTCCAATGCCTGGCACAAGGCTGGAAGTCATACAGCAGGTCCTTAGCAAAAGTTTGTGAAATTGAATTATTTCCCTCTGCCGTCTCCCCCGTCATAGTTTCCAAGGGCTGCCATAATAAATTACCTCACACTCAGTGCCTGAAAACAAAACAAATTTATTGCCTCACAATTCTGGAGGCCATAAGTCTGAAATCAATTTCATGGAGCCAGAATTAAGGTGTTGGCAGGGCCATGCTCTCTCTGGAGGCCCTTGGTGAGAGTCCTTCTTTATTTCTTGCACCTTCTGGTGGCTCCTGGCCTCCTTGGTTTGTGGTAGCGTGACTACAATCTCTGCCCCATCTTCACGTGGACTTCCTGTGTGTCTGTGTGTCTTTCTGTGTCCTCTCCTCTTCTTAAAAGGATACAAGTCACTAGAGTTATGTTGACCTTACCTCCATGACTTCATCTCAAGGCTTTTTAACAAATTGCTTCTTTCACATGCCCTATTTCCAAATAAAATCACATTCTTTGGTTCCAGGTGGACAGGAATTTTGGGGACATGCTACTCAGCCCACTAAACTGCCTTAATCCCCATCACAACAGGAATCTGGGGCCAGTTTTAGGTCTCCAAGTGAAAGTTGGGATAGGGGAAACCAGGGATGATCCAGGAAGAGTCTAAAGTAGGTGGAGGTAGAAGGGAAACAGACAAAAAGAGGGTTTCAAGAAGCATGGAAGAGAAAGAAAATTTTAAAAATGGCCCTGGAGGACTTCCCTGGTGGTCCAGTGTTTAAGACACTGTTCTTCCAATGCAGAAGATGGGGTTCAATCCCTGGCCAGGAAACTAAGATCCCACATGCCACACAGTGTGTCCTCACCCCACAAAATGACCCTGAACTCTAAGCCTGGGTGAACAAGAAAGTGGGGAGGGAACATGTGTATGTCACTGGACAATCATGCACTGTCAAGATGTATCTTCCAAGCTGTCTGATTCTACAGGAGCTACTTCCCAACTTTGTAAGTTGTAGATAACTGATAACAGTAAAAACAATTTTCATATAGATGTGCAAGTATGTCCTGTAGAGAGATAACCCCCCACTCCCTCATCTCCATGTAAAGGCAGCTTTGTATTCATTTGCAAATCCATTTTAAGTTTCCTTTACTCCCCATTAATTTGTGCTTTGAACCATTTGCTGGTTGTTGTCCTCATATGAGTTAAATAAAATCTTTAACGTGTGTGTTTCAGTTTGCTAAGCTGCCATAACAAATTGCCATAAACTGAGTGGCTTATGACAACAGAAATTTATTCATTCACAGTTCTGGAGGAGAGACGCCTGAAATCAAGGTGTCAGCGGGGCCATTTTCCCTCTGACAGTTCTAGGGGGAGATCCTCCCCTGCTTCTCTTTAGTTTCTTGTAGCTTCTAGCAGTTTTCAGTTTCTTGTAGTTTCTTCCCCAGCTTCTCATAGTTTCTGGCACTCCTTGTTTTGCAAATACATCACTCTAATTCTCTGTCTTTGTCTACACCCGGCATTCTGCCTGTGAGTCTGTCTTGAGATTTTCCCCTTACAGGGCATCAGTCACTGGATTTAGGACCTACCCTAATTTAGTATGATCTCATCTTAATTTGATTACATCTGAAAATATCTTATCCTCAAATAAGGTCACATTCACAAATGTGAATAGAGGGATACTATTCAACCTAATGTGCTTCTTCATATGACTAAGGAAATCATGATTCTATCTTTTTGGAAAATTATCCCATTATAGTACTGCTGCCAGTGAAAGTCCACAGGAGATAATGGACTGGGAAACATAAAAGAGAAGGAATTGAATACGTTGAGTTGGCCTACATGTGGGGCTGGAGATCAAAGAAAGAAAGACTGGAGGAGAAAAGGACTACAAAACACAATGGCAAATGCTTTGTTCCATCTAATGTGCTCATTTGACATATGAGAAAACTGAGGCCCCGAGAGGGGGACCTCTCCCAAGGACACAGAACAGGCAAAGAGCAGAAGCAGAATGCAACCCAGACTTTTTGACTTTGAGCCCAGGATCCACCCACTGGTTGCAAAAGGGTTCAGGAATTTCAGCATTTTGACAGAGACCTTCGCATCATTTCTTTTCCCTGGACAACTTTCCACACAGCACATCTTTCACATTCCCACATAGGCACACACATTCATACACATAAAAGTGAGAGTTCCCCATCATGGCTCAAAACCTAAGTGTGAAATCTCTTATTGAATCTGAATCAAAATTCAACCATAGATAATTAGCTTACATGCCTCTCTGATTGCACCATTGTGTCATCTCTTGGCTGCAAGATGTCTAAACTGTAGACAACTCTATAGCTATTAGTTCAGTGAAATTGATTTCAAGACCACCATTTCAGTACTTGATAATGGCACAGGTACAGAGGATCTCTGAATTCTTATAATTTTTAAAAGCAGAGGAAATTGTGAAAATGGAAAACATCACAGTTCAAAACTTGTTTTTGAAATTATGGTACCGACACTATAAGCCTGGAAATATCATAATCAAGCATCATTTTCTTGTCTAACCCTACAGTGATATTCCAGCTCCAAGAGTTTATAATTACCAAATCATAAAATGTAGCTTAATTCCCACTTTCTTTTACTCTGTACTGTTGAATGTATTAGTCATGTAGCCATATTTCTTTACCAGCAAAAAAAAGAGAACTGAGAAAATTTAATCATTCATTTCACAAACTTTCTTAAAACTTTAGTACTTCAGAGAGGTAACTCTCCTATTCTGTGGGAAAATTCAAATTTGCACCAGGGAGGAAGGGGATCAAGATGGCAGAGTAGGAGGACAGTGAGCTCAACTCCCCCCAACAGCAGCAAAAATACATCTCCATGTGGAGCAATTCTCCACAAAGCAAATGAAACTGTCATAAAGATTCTTCTACAACCAAGGCTAGAGAGTCACACTGGGAGATGACCTCCAAGCCTGTAATATCCCCATCCTTTTCTGAATCCCCTAGGTATATTATAGGGGTCCCAGATGAAGAAATACAGAAGGGGAACAAAAATGTATTTGATAAAATTATGGCTGAAAGAATCTTGAGCCTAAAGAAGGAAACAGATATCCAGGTACAGGAATCACAGACAGTGCAAACAAGATGAGCCCAAGGAGACTCACTCCAAACCATATCATAATTAAAATGACAAAAGGTAAAAAAAGAATCCTAAAGGCAGCAAGAGAAAAACAGAGTCACACATGCAAGGGAATCAGCCATTAGCAAACTTTTCTGGAGAAAACTTGCAAGCAAGAGGGGACTTTCGTGACATATTTAAAGTGTTGAAAGGGAAAAACCTAGGATACACTACTCAGAAAACTATCTTTCAGAATTAAAGAAAAGACTTTTTTTAATTTAAGAGGGTAGAAATTATTTCAAGCATCTTCTCTGCCACAGTGGTACAAAACTAGAAATCAACCACAGAAAGATAAACAGGAAAAAAAATATTACACAGAGACTAAACAATATGCTACTAAAAATCAATGGGTCAACAATGAAATCAAAGAGAAAATCAGAAAATACCTTGAGACAAAAGACAATGAAAACAACCTTACCCAATCTATGGGACACAGCAAAAGCAGCTCTAAGAGAGAAGATTAGAGCAGCACAGGCTTTTGGCAAGAAACAAGAAAAATTCGAATAAACAACTTAACCTACTAACTAAAAGAGTCAGAAAAATAAATAAAACCCAAAGTCAGCAGAAGAAAGAAAATAATAAAGATCAGAGAAGGAATAAATAAAATAGAGATAAAAAAAAAACATAGAAAAGATCACTAAAACCAAAAGCTGAGTTTTGAAAAGATAAACAAAATTGACAAACCTCTAGCCAGGCTCACCAAGAAGAAAAGAAACAAGACACAAATAAACAAAATAAGAAATGAAAGAGGAGAAATAACAGCTGATACTTTTTTGTATTTTTTAGATATACAAAAAGTTATAAGAATATACTATGAACAGTTAAATGCTAGCAAATATATCAATATATATTAATATGTGTGTGTGTGTATGTATACAACTGAATCACTTTGCTTTGCACCTGAAACTAGCACAGTATTATAAATCAACTATACTCCAATAATAAATAAATAAATATCTAGAATTTCAGACCTGGAATGAACATGAATATCATCCGGTTCAGTGGTTCTCATCTGCGGGATGTTGGCTGACTGTTGTGGGGACGATGCTACTGGTGTCTCATTGGGCCAAGAATGCTGTTAAAACATTTTACAACACACGGATCAGAATCCTGCAAAAAGAATCATTCGACCTAAGATGTTAATATTGCCAAGTCTGAGAAACCCTGATCTAGCTCAGAGGCCTGCAAACATTTTCTGCAAAGGTCCAACTAATAAATATTTTAGGCTTTGCTATTTACAGTAAAAACAACCTTAGATAATATGTAAATGGACATGATTTTCTTCCAACATAACTTTACAAAATTATCAACTTTCTGGATTTGGTCCACAATGGGATTCTAATTTTCTTTTCTAAAAACAATTAAATGTTTCATTCAAATGAAATATTATGTGGAATCCAAAGTGTAAAACAGATCAAAAGGATGCTTCTCAGATGAGGCAAGTGTGCATTCAAGGTATTAATAGCTCTCAAAGAAACTCCAGTAGTAGTTTGGCCATCCCTACCACGGGCAGCTTGAAACACTTTCATCTTACCCAGATGCCCTTCCCAGAATGAGTCAGTCATCCTTTCCTCATAACCCTTCAGTGGTACCTCACTGTTCCTGGGATGAAGTTCATTTCCCAGCAGACATGACCTCACATAGCAGTGTAGCCCAATGGCTCTAGACTCTGATTTAGAGGCTTCCAGGTTAACTACAGCTCTTACTGGCTGTTTGACTGTGAGAAAGTTACTGCAACTCTCTGAGACTCAGTTTCCTTATTTACACAGAAAGAATTACCAACAAAACCTACCCCACATGATTGTTTTGAGGAATAAATGAAATAATACTTGCATAGCCCTTCCCCAATCCTAGCACATAATAGCAGTCAATCAACTGACATCATTATTACATGAATCTATTACTTTTAAAATATCTATTGTGTGGGGTCTTAGTTGCAGCATGCAGGATCTTTAGTTGCAGCATGTGGGATCTAGCTCCCTGATTAGGGATTAAACCCTGGACCCCTGCATTGGGAGTGTGTAGTCTTAGTCACTGGACCACTAGGGAAGTCCACGAATTTATTGTTTTCATTGGGCACTTGTATCTCTACAATCACCGTGAATGCCAAAGGAAGCTGTTGGGATGCTGAATTTATACACATGGGAGGTTTGTGAATAGAAAATTGTCCTAAGGAAGACCTCTCTTGGGTTTCTACTTAGTTATTTTCGGTCCTTATTCGGCACAAGTACCAACTGTGGGAAAAGATCAGCTCAAACTGCTTGTGTCAAAGCCTTCTGGACTCCAGATGGATAACAGCATTGACAAGTTTATCAGTGTTGCTGTCTGGAATGAAGATTCCCTGTCCCTCAGCCCATGGGAAGCAGAGATGAATGCACAATGCAGAGGTAAAAGGTTCCTCTGGTACTGTAGTTGCTTCCACTGGGGAGAAAAAGAGCAGCAACAGTTCATGTTGTTTCCTCAACAGCTATGCCCCCTTCTTTGTTGCTAACAGAAATGTCAACACTCAAGGGCCAAGTGCTCTTCACCAGCCCAGAGGCTAAATCTTTATCAGCTCAAGCTGATAAATTTCTCTCTCCTGTGATTCATTAAGAGGTGAGCCTGGGGTGCTGCTCTGGTCAAAAGAGGTAGCAAGACCACTCTCACTTCTGACATCACCTACACGTTTGTTGGTCTCCAAGATCATGTGCAGGTATAATACAATAATTGCCTAGGACTCGTAGAACTCAAACTTCCCTGGTGGTTCAGACAGCAAAGAATCTGCCAGCAATGCAGGAGACTCGAGTTCAATCCCTGGGTTGGGAAGGTTCCCTGGAGAAGGGATGGCTACCCACTTCAGTATTCTTACCTTGAAAATTTCATGGACAGGGGAGCCTGGCAGGCTACAGTCCATGGGGTGACAAAGAGTTGGGACACAACTGAGTGACTAACACTTTCTCTTTCACAGAACTCAGCAAAGTCTTCATACTGATAGGGACAGAGAAAAGGACAGACAAAATAGGTGATTAAAAGTTAACAGAAAAAAATATGGGAGACCCCTGTAAGTTAATGATTACTCACAAAAGCAGGTTTGCTTAACCACAAAACCAAGCAGGTTTGCTTAGCAACAAAACCATGCAACAGGAGCGTGAGCTATATCCCCAAACAATAAAACAAGGGTAGCATGAGGCCCACAACCTGCCCAGTGAGCTTAACAAGTTAGTAATCCCTGGAACATGCTCTCTGCACGTGTGGAGTCATGCAGATAGCACTTACTTCTCAAGCAGCCTTGTATGATGATGCATGCTATGTTGCCAGCCAGGAATATTATCCAAACTTTGGCATCCAGAGTTTTTACTGGGGCTCAGTCACAAAGATGCAACTGACCACTCCCATGGCTGACCTTAATCTCCAGCCCTTGCAGAGATCAAGAGATGTGCTATGCAATGCCTCCCACCTTAAGTCACCTTGTCAACAAACACTATCTGGCCTACCCCAAAGCCGCCAGGTAAACAGATATTCTTATCATACAGGACTCCCCAAGGGCTTAGAGGTTACCCCCCAGGAGCTGAGGCCAAAGCCCAAATCTTGGGGCAATTTTAACCCTTCACTACACAGGCTCATAGAGGAAGACTTGTGGAAATTTTATCTCCTATCTTTGAAAGAGTTAAAGATAGGGATTCTTCCTCCACATTTAATTGTTCTTATGTGCAGCTGAGAGGTCTGGAACTGCAGCAACCATCTTGTAACCATGAGGTGACTCAGCTGGGGATAAAAGTCACAAGTGTAGGGTGGCTGAGGAGAAAGGTGGGAAAGCTAATGTTCTTCCTAACGTGTGTTTATTTTTTTTAAGGGGAAGTTTAGTTTTATTTTAATTGACCTTGTTCATATGTCAGAATCATGTCTGTTTATTCATTTTTAAATTTTAATTTTGGCCATGCCATATGGCATGTAAGATCTTAGTTCCCCAACCAGGAATTAAACCCACACTCCCTGTGTTAGATGTGCAAAATCTTACCTACTGGACTGCCAGGAAGTCCCCTTGTTCATGTCTTGAGACAAACTTTTCTTTATATGAGATAATGCACGTCTTTAACATTTAAGGTATTTTAAGTTAGACTTTTTTGTTACAACTGAAGGCATCCTAATTCATACACGAGGTCATTGGGATATTATAGTCTGGCTTAGAGCAAGTCAACATGAGGCAAAACCAATGGGATTTTCTGAGGCAACCTGTAAATAGACTATAAGACATACCTGGATAATAGTAGTAGAGTAACCAGTTAATTTCACTGGAGTGGGCCTATATTTGCAGTTTCAGTGTGGGTGGAGCAGAAAAGTCCCAAATTAGGAGTATGGAGATAGGGTTTTGATGTTTGACCCTGTCAATACTTTATTGTGGGAACTTGAGGAAGTCACTCAACTACTGTGAGCTTCCAGTACTTCATCTGAAATAGAAACCAAATAAAAATTCACCCAATTTCTAATGCTTTGGAGAAATTCCATGAAGAATCTTAACTGAGACTGAAACCCTGTTAAAATGGTGTAAGGAAAACAGAGAAAGAAAATTCATTTTGAGAAGGAGATAGTATTACACGCACAGATGAAATTCTGAGCTAGACGGTTACTTAGGCTGCTGGTGGGGGGAGGGCTTATATGCAGGTTGCTTAGTCCAGTCTTCAGTGGAGGAATATTTCCCAACTAAAATCTTAGAGAATGGAACTTAACCAGGCAATGAGTAGAGGAAAGAGTGTTCTGGTCTAAAGGAACAACATACAGATGGGGAACCACGTAAAGCACAGCCAAAAATGTTGGTGCACGTGTGTGTGCATGCAAGTGTGCACACACACGTGTGTGTGTTTATGATAGAGTGTGGGCCACTAGATAAACAGTTCAATGTTACCAATGAGTAAGTCAGGTGGGAGATGGGGCTGGACAGGTCATCAGAGACCACCTCATGTAAGGCAGATTCCATGACAAGATAAGAGCTGTGTAGCTTCCTTTTACACTGTGCAGGAAGTGAGGAAAAATCGCCCTCAAGCAGACTTTAAACCCATCGGGTATTAAATGAACAAAAATGGCTATCACTCACTCTTTCCTAGGCTTACAACCCACACAATTTCCCTTTGCTTTTAGTCTACTTCTCTTTTCCTGTATCCGCCATTCACCAGGTGAACGCCTTTTTTTATATTTTATTGGATTTTCCTTTCAGGTTACACAATGCATGCTTGTGACAACAAGTCAAAATCAGAGTTGTACAAAGAAAAGGGCAACTGTTTCTCTCTTCTCATTCAATTCTTGTCAACCTTCCACCAAAGAAACAGGACAACACACATATTTGGTGTATAATCTTTTACATCTACATTCATCCAACCATATGTCAACATAGTCACAGACATAAAGTTATTTTTAAAATAACTAGATCACACTATTCCCACTATAGTATACAACTTGCTCATGTTAAGGCATAGAGATGTAATTAATTTCCCAAAATACTGAATAATATTCTGTAAAATGAGAACTCCAGTCCACCAATTCAACCATCTCTATCAGTAGATGATATGGAATTTGTTTTCTTTTAAACCACTGTTAATAATACTTTAATAAACATGCTAACACAGAGATCTTCAGGTACTAATATGCTTCTTTCTAATAAGATTCCTCAAAGTTGGATTTGTGACTGAAGGGGTATTAATGTAATTAATTTAACAATTAATTATATATTTAATTATGCATGCTAAGTCACTTCAGTCGTGTCTGACTTTGCAACCCCATGGACTGTAGCCTGCCAGGCTCCTCTGTAGATGGGATTCTTCAGGCAAGAATACTGGAGTGGGTTGCCATGCAAGGAATCTTCCTGACCCAGGGATCGTACCTGCATCTCTAACTTCTGCACTGGCATGCGGGTTCTTTACCACTAGTGCCCCCTGGGAAGCCCATATTTAATTATATAATTAATATAATTATTGCTCTTGTTTAGTCACTATGTTGTATCCAATTCTTTTGCAACCCCATGGAGTGTAGTCTGCCAGGCTCTTCTGTCCATGGGATTTCGCAGACGAGAATACTGAAGTGGGTTGCCATTTCCTTCTCCAGGGGATCTTCCCGACCTAGGGATCAAACCCGTGTCTCCTGTGCTGGTAGGTGGATTCTTTACCACTGAGCTACCGGGGAAGTCCAATTAATATAAATATAATAAAATTTTACACACACTGCTAGATTAATTTCCTAAAAGATTATAGCATTATATTTGTACTGCAAATTTTTTAAAGTGAAGTGTCAACTAGAAGATGTCATTTTTCATCTATCAGATTGGCAAGTGTTGGCCAGGGTAAGGGGATAAGGGTTAGTACCTTTGAGGATCTTGGAAAAAATGGTGAGCTACCTAAGTGGTGGCATATCCTTAGGTATTCCCTGCAGTCTGATACTTAAGAACTGTACTAGAGAACCTAGCTTGAACTTGGCTACTCAAGAAGGTCATGTCTTATGCATGACAAATCACAGAGAAAGTGGTCCCGAATCTATTTTAGCTATTCCCTATTCCCTGCCCTTCTCCTATTCCTTGAATAAGCCATAAACCCTCCCATCTCCCAAATCTTTGCTTAAGTTGTCTCCTTTTTTCCAGGTTTCCATTCTCTCCCAACTTATATGCTCATGTCAAATCCTTACTCTTAGTTCAAGATGAATCTCTGCTTCCACATTTTCTAAGGAGCCTCCAAATGTCTACAGTGAAATGAATTTCCTTCTCTACCATTTGCTTGAACAAGATCAACTATTCATTCCATCATTTATGATAGGCCAGGCATCACCATGTACTTTGTATGCATTATCTTATTGGCCCCCAGTAATTTTATTAGGTAGCTTATGGTATTACACATATTTTGAAGGTAAGGAAACTAAGGCTCAAAATGTGAAGTTACCAGACCAAGGACACACAGCCAATAAGTGTTGTAACTGGGTATTATGCACAACTCTGACTTCAAAGTTCAGACTCATCACTTCACACCAGTCAGAATGTCCATCATCAAAAAATCTACAGATAGTAAATGCTGGAGAGGATATGGAGAAAAGGGAAGCCTCCTACACTGTTGATGGAAATGTAAACTGATATAGCCATTACGGAGAACAATATGGAGATTTCTCTTTTTTTTTTTCTTTTTTTTTTAATTTTAATTTTAACTTTAGTTTACTTTACAATACTGTATTGGTTTTGCCAAACATTGACATGAATTCACCACGAGTGTACATGCATTCCCAAACATGAATCCCCTCCCACCTCCCACCCCATAACATCTCTCTGGGTCCTCCCCATGCACCAGCCCCAAGCATCCTGCATCCTGCATCGGACATAGACTGGAGATTCGTTTCTTACATGATAGTATACATGTTTCAATGCCATTCTTCCATCTCATCCCACCCTCTCCCTCTCCCTCTCCCTCAGAGTCCAAAAGTTCACTCTATAGATCTGAGTCTCTTTTGTTGTCTTGCATACAGGGTCATCATCACCATCTTTCTAAATTCTATATACATGCATTAGTATACTGTATTGGTGTTTTTCTTTCTGGCTTAAAACTAGGAATAAATCTACCATGTGACCCAGCAATCCTACTACTGGGCATAACCCTACTAAAGGGCTTCCCAATTGGTGCAGTTGGTAAAGAATCCTGTCTGTGCACGAGACACAAGAGATGTGGGTTCGACCCCTAAGGTTAGGAAGACCTCTTGGAGTAGGAAGTGGCAACTCACTCCTATATTCTTGCCTGGAAAATTCCATGCACAGAAGTGCCTGGCAGGCTATAGTCTATGGGGTCACGAAGAGTCAGACATAACTGAGCACATACAAACACACACACACACACACACACACACTCATGACTCAGCAATCCTACTACTGGGCATATACCCTGAGAAAGCCACACGTCTAAAAGACATATATATGATGTTTACTGCAGCACTATTTGTAATAGCCAGGACAAGAAAGAAACCTAGATGTCCATCTACAGATGAGTGGATAAAGAAGATGTGGAAGAAATACACAATGGAATATTACTCAGCCATAAAAAAGAATGCATGTGAATCAGTTCTAATGAGATGGATGAACCTAGAGCCTGTTATAGAGAGTGAAGTAAGTCAGAAAGAGAAAAACAAATACCACATATAAATGTGTATATATGGAATCTATAAAAATGGTATTGATGGACCTATTTGCATGGAAGGAATAGAGATGCAGATGTAGAGAATGGACTTATGGACACAATCAGGGAAGGAGAGGGTGGGACGAATGGAGAAAGTAGCACTGACATATATACACTACCACGTGTAAAATAGATGGCTGGTTGGAAGCTGCTGTATAACGCAGGGACTCCAGCCTGGCAGTCTGATGACCTAGAGGGGTGGGATGAGGGGAGGCAGGTGATGTATGTATAATTATGACTGACTTGCATTGTTGTGTGGCAGAAACCAACACAATATTGTAAAGCAATTTTCCTCCAATTAAAAAAATTTTTTTTTTTTAAGTTCACACTTCTGTCATCATCCAATGCCATATAATAAAAGAAGAATTTCACTGAGTAAGGTTTGACTTCCATAGCAGACTGCCCGGGTCATTGCTTTGTAAACACTGCCTGCTATAGATGAATTGGTTTTCTACATCTTCTGAGGGATCTTGCTTCACCAATGAATCTTATGAATGGAGCAGAGTTGTCAAAGCCCTACAGTAAACGGCATGCAGTGTGATGTTACCAGAATTCAAGCTTTCTGTTGCTAATTTTTCACGGGGTTGCAAGCTTTAATTTAACTGTCAGACCCTGGGTCTTTTGCCAACGCTAATGGAGGACTGTGGCAGTGATGGTAATTATTTCCAGACTCTAGTACCTCCTTCGTTTACCTTCTGGTAGCAAATACTCAGCAGCTTCAAGCTAATATCCTTTCTTATTTTCCTCATTAGTTTGCAAATTCCTGCTGTCAATGAAAACAAGCAGCCCATCTGATAAAAATGTCAACATGGAGTGTTCAAAATATTAAAACTGTCAAATAAAAATTGTGTTTTTACAAGGCAGTCTAACTATGTCATGCATGTGGAAATCACTTTCTGAAGACAGATTATATAGGTCAAAAGTTGGTGGGATTTTTTTTTAACCCACAAAAACAAACCCACTGTGACACAGTCTTCTGGATAATGTTTTGATGTCTTAAAAATCAACTTCCAAACTACTCTGGACAAATCTGATTAAAATGCTAGTGTCAAATGTCCTTGCTTCCAATAAAAACCACAGATTTTCTACTCACAGTAAAATTAATAGGAGAATTACCCAAAAGAAGATACAAGAATTTGACTTTATTTATATTTCATTCTTCCCACCATTTAACAATGCGGACAGAAGATGGAGCCTGTCAACTAATGCTTGTTATCAGGAGTGCTATTCATTCACAAATCTCAGAGGCTGAACACCCTGATTCAAATTGCTAGGTAGCAACTCAAGTTGTGCACAGGAATAGAAGCACCAAAGATAATTGAAAGGCAGAGAAGAGAGGTGATTGACCTCGGGTGGAACTGAGCTGCACAAACAGACAAAGACTGAACCACAAATGGGTAATTTTAAAAGGGATTTTGAGGAGGAAAAATCCTCCCAAATGAAAGACTTTTCAAATAGACACTGGCATGTTTGCAATGCTAGTTTAAAGAAAGGAAGCCATTCAGAGGGGCCTTTATCTTCCACTTAGCTCAATTCAAAAGGCTCAAACCAAGAGAACTTGGATGTGTGTCTTAGGGAAGCCAAGCCTCTTGTGATAAAGGGAAAGAAAAGTTAGTAAAAGATGATACAAGAGGAAGCAGAGTCATGTCTGGGAAAATAGCTCATGTACACACATATACCTGCAAAGAGAAAAACAGAGATACCATGTGTATTGCTTTTGTGTGTATATGAGAAAGACATTGGAAAAGGAGACAAAGATTAAAAGGCAGACATAAGCAGAGATAACAACAAAGACAGAAACAAATAGAAATTAGGATAGAAATAGCCAAACTCTGCGATCAAGACAGAGAGACACAAATCACAAATGCTAAAAGAAGGTGGAAAAAAGGAACCCTCCTATACTGTTGGTGGGCATATAAATTGGTGCAGCCACTGTGGAAAATGATATGGAGGTTTCTTTAAAAACTAAAAGTTACCATATGATCTAGCAATCCCTCTCCTGGGCATATATCCAGAGAAACTCTAATTTGAAAAGATATATGCACCCCAATGTTCAAAGCAGAGTCACTATTCACAATAGCCAAGAAATGGAAGTAACGCAGGTTATCCATCAACAGATGAATTGTTAGAGAAGATGAACTTCTCTGTGGAACATATATACACATACACATACACACAATGGAATACTACTCAGTCACAAATAACAATGAAATTTTGCCATCTGCAACAACATGGATAGACTTGGAGAGCTTTATGCTAAGTGAAATACGTCAGACATAGAAAGAAAAATACCATACCAATTACATATGTAATCTAAAAACTTAGATTAACTTATTTACAAAATAGAAACAGACACACAGAAACAGAAAACAAACGTATGGTTACCAAAGGAAGAAGAGGGTGAAAGAGGGATAAATAAGGAGTTGGGACTGGCAGATACAAAAAATTATGTACAAAATAGACATACAGCAAGGTCCATACTGTATAACACAGGGAACTGTATTCAATATCCTATAATAAACCATAATGGAAAAGAATATGAAAAATAATATATATGTGTATTAATATAACTGGCTCACTTTGTTATACACCAGAAACTAACACAACGTTGTAAATCAGCTATATACATGTGTGTGTTAGTTACTCAGTCGTGTCCAACTCTTTGAGACCCCATGGACTGTAGCCCGCCAGGCTCCTCTGTCCATGGAATTCTCCAGGCAAGAACACTGGAGAGGGTTTCCATTCCCTTCTCCAGGGGATCTTCCAGACCCAGGGTTTGAACCTGGGTCTCCTGTATTGCAGGCAGATTCCTTACCTTCTCAGCCAACAGCGAAGCAACAAATACTTCAATTAAACAAAAAGAGAGACACAAGAGATGAAATAAGAGTGAGACAGACAGAGGCCAGAAACATAAGCAGAGGAAGAAGGAAACAATGTAATTTGTGAGAGATAATTGCATATCTGCATAGCCAGGACATCATACTATTTTGCATATTTTCTGTCTGAGTACAGCTCAGCAGCCAGAAGTAAAGAAACCAAGAGGTCAAATGAGATCATTAAATATTCGGTGAAATGGGCAAGAGAGGTTTTCAAACTGCCCAAGAGCAATTCCTGGAAAGAAGGTCAGAATTCCTTGTCACTATAAGATTGAAACCCATTTGCTTTTTTTATTAGGACCTGACCTGAGCCGTGACAGGCTCAACAGGCCACACTAGGCCTAAACCTCCGGTTCTTGTAAGCATGAGTCATAATTCTAGGAAGCCACACCAAGGTCCCCGATGACCCAAGGTTGAGTCAATCAAGGTTAAGTCAATCACCACGATGACCCATGGTTGAGTCAATCATCATATGCCAATTGCCGAGACAAAAGACCGCCTGTATTTAAGCAGCTGTAATTCAGAGCTTGGGGCTCTTGTCAAGACTCCACTGTGCTGGATGAGACGGAAGCCCTAGCTCAGGCTAGTCATAAAACCCCTTTATGTTTTTACATTGCTGTGGACGTCTTATTCTCTCAGTTTTGGGGACTCGGACTCTGGGCATAACATTTTTAAATTGCAAGGGTCAAAAGAGTTTGAAAACCAACCTTGGGTTGGTACTTAATTTTACTGAAAAACATATGCATGTATAATAGTAACACCTAAGAGCTAGTAGATGCTTACTATGAGTTAGGCATTAGTTTAAGTACCTATATGGATTAACCCACTTAATCGTCATTACAGCTGAATGAGGTAGGTTCCACTATTATCATCCTCATTTTGCCTATGAGGAAACAGAGTCACAAAAGGATTAAATAACTTGCCCAAAGGTTACACAGCTTGTAGCCTAGGAGCCAAGATATAAATAAGGCAGACCAGAGGTCAGATTCTACACTCTTAATGCCTGCACCACACTGATCTTCCTTCCTAGGTTATACTGTACACTTACGTGTTTCTATATATTCCACAAAATAGAGTGCCATGAAAATTTCCAAAGAAATAAAATATACTATGATCAAAACATATATTTTCAGGACTCCCCTAGTGGTTAAGAGATTAAGAATCCAACCGCCAATGCAGGGGAAAGTGAAAGTGAAAGTTACCAGTCTATCCGACTTTTTGTGACCCCGTGAACTATACAGTCCATGGAATTCCCCAGGCCAGAATACTGGAGTGGGTAGCTTTTCCCTTCTCCAGGGGACCTTCCCAACCCAGGTCTCCCGCATTGCAGGCAGATTCTTTACCAGTTGACCAAAAATGCTGGAGGAGGTAGGCTATCCCTTCTCCAGAGGATCTTCTCAACCCAGGAATCAAACTGAGGTCTCCTGCATTGCAGGGGGATTCTTTACCAACTGAGGTATCAGGGAAGCCCTGCCAATGCACAGACTCTAGGCATTCAGGGAACTCAGGGAAAATGGGTTTAATTCCTGGTCCAGGAAGATTCCACATGCTGCAGAGCAACTAAGCTCCATCACCACAACTGAGCCCATGCTCTAGAGCCCGCGAGCTGCAACTACTGGGCCCATGTGATGCAACTACTGAGCCTGTATGCCTGGGGTCTGTGCTCTACAACGAGAGAAGCCACCACAGTAAGATGCCTGGACGCCACCATTGAGAGCAGGCCTCACTCACTGCACTAGAGAAAGCCCGCAGGTAGCAACAAAGACCCATCACAGCCAAAAATAATTAATTAAAAATCTTTTAGGTGAATTGCCCAGTTAGTGCTGGGGTTCCCCTCATAGCTCAGCTGGTACAAAATCTTAACTGCAATGCAGGAGACCCAGATTTGATTCCTGGGTCAGGAAGAGCCCCTAGAGGAGGAAATGGCAACCCACTCCAGTGTTCTTGCCAGGAGAATCTGATGGACAGAGGAGCCTGGCACGCTACTGTCCACGGGGTCGCAAGAGTCAGACACAACTTAGTGACTAAATCACCACCAAACCAGTTAAATTTTCTTAATGATAGTACTTCTCCATTACTCTATTGCTGCTGCTAAGCCGCTTTAGTCGTGTCCGACTCTGTGCGACCCCATAGAAGGCAGCCCACCATGCTCCGCCGATACTGGGATTCTCCAGGCAAGAACACTGGAGTAGGTTGCCATTTCCTTCTCCAGTGCATGAAAGTGAAAAGTGAAAGTGAAGTGGCTCAGTCGTGTCCGACTCTTCGCGACCCCATGGACTGTAGCCAGGCTTTTCCGTCCATGGGATTTTTCCAAGCAAGAGTACTGGAGCGGGATGCCATCGCCTTCTCCGCTATTACTCTGTATCAATGTGCATTATACTCCAAATGTGCTTTATTTCAAAAGTCTTATTTTTTCTTCATAGATTCACCTAATAACATATAAATTGGTGGAAAACAGTGATTTAGATGCTTTATCAGGTCTCCCACAACTCTGCTGCTAAGTCGCTTCAGTCCTGTCCGACTCTGTGCGACCCCACAGATGGCAACCCACCAGGCTCCACCATCCCTGGGATTCTTCAGGCAAGAACACTGGAGTGGGTTGCCATTTCCTTCTCCAATCCCACAACTCTAAGACTCCTGAATTAACTCTATGGTCCTTTTCTTCGTGATTACGAATAATTTTTTAAAAAAAGAAAAGGATAAAAAAATCATCGTAAAGTCAGAAAATATCAGGCATGTTCTCTCTCTCCTCTCTGTCTCTCTCTCTCTTTCTCTCTCTCTCTCTCTTTTTTTTTTGGCTGCATTATTAGTTGCACAGGCGGCCCTAGAGGTTAAAGAGTCTGCCTGGAATGCGGGAGACCCGGGTTCAATCCCTGGGTCAGGAAGATCCCCTGGAGAAGGAAAGCACACAGGATCTTCATTGCATCATATGGGCTCTTTCCTTGCGTGCATGGACTCTAGATGTAGTTGTGAGGTGTGGTCTCTGTAGTTGTGGCATGGGGGCTTGGTTGCTCCTCAGCATGTGGGATCTTAGTTTTCAACCAGGGATCAAACCTGCATCCCCTGTACTGCAAGGTGGATTCTTAACCCCTGGACCACCAGGGAAGTCCCAGCCATGTTCTTTCACTCACTCAACAACTATTTATTGAATAACTGCTTTGTACCAAGAACCTGTCCACCATACTGGCTAATCACATGAAGCTTGCTTTTGGGTATGGGAAAAGTGGTACAGAAACACTTAAGAAATAAATACCAAATCAACAATATAATCAGAATGAGATCAGTACTATGAAAATATGATAGTCAAGGATTAAGGAGTAGCAAGGGACAAGTGTTGCTCTTTCAGCTAGGCATGTTAAGAAAGGTGACACTTGAGGAGGTGATATTTGGGTAGAGTTCCAGATGAAGTTAGGGAGTGAATCATGTAATTATTGGTCAGTGTCCAAGGCAAGGGGAAAGAGCAGGTGGAAAGGCCCCAAGGTGGGGATATTTGTATGATGGAGGATCTGCAGTGAAGCCAATATGGCTGGGGGACTGTTACAGGGGGCAAGTGGTGAGTAAAGGGGCCAGGAGCCAAATGGTCATGTGTACAACCCTGTAGACCAGGGATCCCCAAGCTCTGGACTGTGGATTGGTACCTCCTGTCAGGTCAGCGGCAGCATTAGATCAGAAATAAAGGGCGCAATAAGTGCAATGTGCTTGAATCACCTCAAAACCACCCCCTTCCCTATGCTGATCTGTGGGAAATCTGTCTTCCAGGAAACAAGTCCCTGAGGTCAAAAAGGTTGGGGACCATTGCTATAGACCATAGGAAGAACTTGGATTGTTTGCTCTTACCATACGGTTAGTTAAGCGGCATTGAAGAAAAGAAGACCTTACTCTACCATGCAATAAATTCTTGAGAATCAGTTGTTCCTAGAAAGCTAGATGGATTGTGTTGACCTCAAAATAGTGTCAGAAAGAGAGTAGCAGAGGAATCTAATTATTAAGGCTTCAGAAAAGTAAAAGCTGTAAACGAGGTAGCTTCACAGAGCTGTGACATGGTGTGGTGGGAAGGTAGGATGGCATTGAGATTCAGTGGACCTGAGTTCATACTCTATGTCGTCCATGATGTGAAATGTGAGGGCCAGTGTGTGTGTGTGTGTGTGTGTGTGTGTGTGTGTGTGTGTACCTATCCAAATATAGATTTTGATACTGGCTTTAGAAGTGTTTTCTTTTATTTAATTATAAAAATTTTCAAACACAAAGAAAGGCACAGGTCTCCCCTGCACTCTCACTTCCCATTTGCTTCTCCACTTTAGCTCCCCCACCCTTCTCCCTCCATGGGAACTTTGCTTACCAATATTACCAATGACTTCCATCTGTCAAACACAGAGCCCTTTGACTTTATTTCACTCAGTCTCTCAACAACACTTGTCAAGTCCTGTGTGGGCAGCTGGGCTCTGTTTGCCTCTCGAATGTTGGGTTCTTCTCCTCTCTCCCAGATCATGGCTTTACATCCATCTGTCACTCTTCTTCTTCTTGACTCTAAAGAGCAGAGTTACTCAAGAGTCAGTCCTGGGCCCCTTTTTAGTTCTTTCCTTTCCCTTCGTGCTAGATTCCCAGTTGATCCAAAAGGTCTCAGAGTTTCAACCAAGCAAGGCTTCCTTCATAACTCAGTTGGGAAAGAATCCACCTGCATTGCAGGAGACCCCGGTTCGATTCCTGGGTCGGGAAGATGCCCTGGAGAAGGGATAGGCTATCCACTCCAGTATTCTTGGACTTCATTTGTGGCTCAGCTGGTAAAGAATCTGCCTGCAATCCAGGAGACCTAAATTCAATCCCTGGGTTGGGAAGATCCCCTGGAGAAGGGAAAGGCTACCCACTCTAGTATTCTGGCTTGGAGAATTCCATGGACTGTACAGTCCGTGAGGTCGCAGAGAGTTGGACACGACTGAGCAAATTTTACTTTCACTTTCCAGCAATGTGACCACTATGTCTGCCTGTATTTGGCTGGAATCTGAGAGAAAAGTGAGCCTGTGTTGCTTGAGGGAGGAGTCAGTGTGTGGTCTTGGGCCGATGTCAGTGAAAAGCAGGATGATGGGAATAACAAAGATTATTTAACCACTGTGTTGCTTATCACAGTGTGACCATGAAGTTTTTGAATATTTATTGACAAGCAGCTTGCAAGGATCCTGCAATACAGGCAAAGGCATTGAAAAATAAGAGAACTATTCATGGCTTCAGGCTTCAAAGCATCCAGAATTATTAATAATTTCTCAGCCGGCCTCAGTGCCCCTAGCAAGAAAGCACCAACATTTTTTTAATTCAAAAAATATTAATTAGGAGTAACCTTTAAGTAAAGGCAGGCTCCTGTAATAAACCTACAGTTCCAATATTATTCAAAACCAATAGTTTTTTTCATTAATTATTGCAGATTAAGTCTCTCTTCATGTATATGCATTTTCTGAGAATTTTATCTGGAACTTATGAATATCAAAGGCCTTTGAGCTTTTTTATAACTCATTCCTTTCCACTGTTAAAAATAAATACTTGCTCTTTCACAGAAAATTTTGTTAACTCTATTTAAATATTAAAGATAGATGAATAGATATGAAGACTGATGGATAGATAATCAGGCAGACACAAACAACTGTGTCAGACCACAAGGAAAAACACAAAACCATTACTTCATTTAATCTTTTCTTTTTTTGAGATGAAATTATTATTTAAGGATATCTGTTTTATTAGATTTTTCTCTAACAACCACAACATTGTGTAATAGAGTAACACATTTAACAGTAAGTATTTGCATTACAGATCAGGTAGAGAATATTGTAAAGTTTCATGCATCCAGGTGTACTTTGAAAATCTGTCTTTTTTCTATCTACTTTTATTTATTTATTTATTTTTAATTTTTTTTTATTTTACTTTACAATATTGTATTGGTTTTGCCATACATCCACATGAATCTGCCACAGGTGTACACGTGTTCCCAATCCTGAACTCCCCTTCCACCTCCCTCCCTGTACCATCCCTCTGGGTCATCCCAGTGCACCAGCCCCAAGCATCCTGTATCCTGCATCGAACCTAGCCTGGCGATTCATTTCTTATATGATATTATACATGTTTCAATGCCACTCTCCCAAATCATCCCACCCTCTCCCTCTCCCACAAAGTCCAAAAGACTGTTCTATACATCTATGTCTCTTTTGCTGTCTCACATACAGGGTTATCGTTACCATCTTTCTAAATTCCATATATATGTGTTAGTATACTGTATTGGTGTTTTTCTTTCTGGCTTTCTTCACTCTGTATAATCGGCTCCAGTTTCATCCACCTCATTAGAACTGATTCAAATGCATTCTTTTTAATGGCTGAGTAATATTCCATTGTGTATATGTATCATAGCTTTCTTATCCATTTATCTGCTGATGGACATCTAGGTTGCTTCCATGTCCTGGCTATTATAAACAGTGTACATCCACTATGGAGAACAGTGTGGAGATTCCTTAAAAAACTGGAAATTGAACTGCCTTATGACCCAGCAATCCCACTGCTGGGCATACACACCAAGGAAACCAGAATTGAAAGAAACATGTGTACCCCAATGTTCATTGCAGTACTTCATTTAATCTTCATAGCCTTTCCATATGGAATATGAAGTTTTTATAGACATTTTACACAAGCAACTGAAGCTGGGGGATGGTAAGCAATTTTCCCCAGACAATTCATCTTGGCAGTGCAGGAGCCACTGATGGTGATCACAATGATGAAGATAAAGATAACAAAACATTAACAATCATCTTTAAAAAAAATCTGTTATGTGCTAGGTGTGTCATACTCGGCTTTTTATTTGTATTGTGTCACTTGTTGTGTTAGTAGTCATGTCCAACTCTGCCACCCCATGGGCTGTAGCCCACCAGGTTCCTCTGTCCATGGAATTTCCCAGGCAAGGATACTGGAGTGGGTAGCCATTTTCTTCTCCAGGGGATCTTCCCAACCCAGGAATTGCCAAGCCTACTGCATTGGCAGGCGGATTCTTCACCCCATTGGGTCACGTAAGCACCACGATAAATATTTAACTATCTCTATTTCAAGTATGGAAACTTGGACTCAAAAAATCAAATAGCATGGCCAACGACATCAAGTTATCAGTGCTGGCATCATAATTTTTTTTTTTTTTTTGGCCTTGTGGTAGAGCATCTGGGATCTTAATTTCCTTATCAGGGATTGCACCTGAGCCCCCTGCACTGGAAACACAGTCTTTACCACTGGCCTGTCAGGAAAATTCCTGGCATCATAATTAGAACCCAGGTCCATTTGATATCCGTGGCAGAGATCTTCCCATTGCACCACGCTTTGTTTCTCCTGGTTTGGCGTTTCGAAATTTTATTTCCTGTTTGTGTCCAAAGCTATCAGCTTTGTCTCTGAAGACTTCAGAAGTCTGTTGGAAAGTTTATGAATCTATTTTTGTGCTCTTATTCTTTGTGAGGACTGCTTATGGAAGTCACAGATACAGAGCACCAAAAAGACTCAGCTCAGAAATATCTCCTGGGTATTATATTTTGAGATTTGAGTAAATAAGTGCCTCTTTTTAAAAATGTAAATACCACCCAAAAATGTTAAGCCCATTAGAAAGTCACACCTCAGTTTTAACAGTTAGATAATCCAATTTATACTTGAGTAGCATACTGAAGGGGCATTGTAACTGTGGTAGAATGGATCATTTTCTTCTTTTCATTTAGTCTGGGACATTGCAAAGGAGAGGAAGGAAGAAAATACCTGGGTAGGGTTTCTTTATTCCCTTTTTTTTTTTTTTTTTGCTGTGCTTTATTTATTTTTTTAATATAAATTTATTTTAATTGGAGGTTAATTACTTTATAATATTGTATTGGTTTTTCCATACATCAATAAGCCTTTTCACTTTAGCAAACTTTTGGATATACAGAAAAATTGTGAAGATAGCACAATGAGTCCCCAAATACCCCACGTCCAGGTCTTCCTATTATTAGCATGGTACATTAATCTGATACATTCTGATACATTTTTTTACAGTAAGTGAACCAGTATTAATGCACAATCATTAATTAGAGCCCATAGTTTCTTCTTACATCTTTAGTGTTTACCTAATGTCCTTTCTATGTTGCAGAATTTTATCCAGGGGACCATGTGACATTTAGTCATCATGTTCTCCTTAAGCAATCTGGGCTGTGACAGTTTCTCAGACTCACCTTATTTTTGAAGACCTTGACAGTTTGAGGAGTGCTATTCGAGTATGAATGTAGGATATCCCTCCACTGAGATTTGTCTGATATTTCTCTTCTGATTAGACTGGGGTTATGGATTCATCAAAGGAAGAATACAGAGGTAAAATGCCATAGTACCAAAGGGTACCTGCTTTCAAGATGACTTATCACTGTTGATGTTAACCTTGATCCCCTCACTCAGTAGTGTTTTTCAGATTTCTCCTCTATCCAGCCACTTTTATTCCCCACTTTCCGTACTGGACTCTTTGGAAGGAAGTCATTATATGAAGCCCACAGTTACAGAATGGGGTCTGAGGCTCTTCCTCCTTGAAAAAGGAATATCTACCTAAATTATTTGGAATTCTTCTGCCTGGAAGATTGGTCTCTTTCCCCCATTTATTTAACTATTTACTTATATCAGTGTGGATTGGTGGCTATTTTTCACTTTGAGTTGTCATCCAATACTACTTTATTATTTTGTTGCTCAGATCGTTCCAGCTTTAGCCATTGGGAATTCTTTCAATTGACTTCTGCATCTTTGACATATCCCCATCATTGTGGGGCTTTTTTTTTTGTTTGTGGTTGGTTTTTGTTTTTAGCACTTCCTTAACTCTCTAGCACATGTGCTCTAGGTTTATTTTATATATTTTTTGCCCAGTCTTAGAATCAGTTATTTCTTCAAGGACTACCAATTTCTTCAAGGACTACCAATACATATTATTGGAGCTTAGAATTTATTGGAGAATATATGAAAAACTAAGATATGAGCTCTAGGACTGCTTGTTGCTACTGGGTGTTTCTTCTAGGGCCTCTCAACTAACAGAAGAGAAATTTCATGTATCTAATCTAACTGTATGTGTGTGTGTGTGTGTGTGTGTGTGTATACATTTTTCTATAAATACTTCTATATGTAACCATCTACATCTATAGTAATCTAAATATGAGTTCATACTAATACTTGGGTATATTTTGAAAAAATACCAATCCTCTAAACACAGTCCAAATCAACTGAATTAGAATTGATTAAACTTGACTCCAGGTATGTGGAGAAAGGGGTCTTGCCCAGGCTTAGGGTAATATTTTTGAAAGCTCCCCTAGGAGTCTGACAGCTGCCACAAGCCTTGAGAATCACTGACAGAAACAAAATAGCAGATATAAAGGCAAAGAAATAAAGGTAGATTCCTGGGAAACTATATATTAAAATTACTAATAGATGGAAGAGTTAAGAGCATTTTCCTAACACCTCCTACCTTTATATCCTCAGCATTTTTTTAAATTTTCAATTTGGTTCAATATTCATTGATCAAACCCAGCCACAGCAATAGATATTTTATATATGAGCAGAAATGGAATTGTCCTAGTCTTGGAAAGAACCAGGATGGGAGAAAAGACCCGTGTGTACGAAACCCACATACAAAGAACATAGGCACCATTTTATTCATAAACCCAAGGAGACTGAGAATCATCTGAGCACAAATAATTAGTGGAGCACCTTCAATGTACAAAATGTTCTGCTAGGTACCTTTATTTGGGCAATGTCGTAGTAGCAATATTCACCATTAAAAATAACATTAAGGGACTTCCCTGGTGGTCCAGTGGTTAAGAATCTGCCTTCCAATGCAGGAGACGCACGCAGGTTTGATCCCTGGTTGGGGAGCTCATATTCCACAAACCCTGGGGCACCTAAGCCGGCTGCTGCTAAGTTGCTTCAGTCGTGTCCAACTCTGTGCGACCCCATAGACGGCAGTCCACTAGGCTCCTCCGTTCCTGGGATTCTCCAGGCAAGAATACTGGAGTGGGTTGCCATTTACTTCTCCAATGCATGAAAGTGAAAAGTGAAAGTGAAGTTGCTCAAGTTGTGCCCGCACACCACAGCTATTCACTCCACACGCCTCAACGAAGATCTTGCTTGGTGCAACTAAGACCTGGTGCAGCCAAAATATATATTTTTTTAAATAAATAGCATTAAATTCAGAATAATCTATGCAATATAATTTTTAAAATAAATTTATTTATTGTAATTGGAGGTTAATTATTTTACAATACTGTATTGGTTTTGCCATACATCAACATGAATCTCTGGTCTTTGTCCCTGCTTCCTGGCACAGAGCTTCAAAAATTCTTGAAATTTCATGAGTGATGGGCATGCCATTGTATACTGATGAGGTGACAAATGTCAGAGCTCCTAGATAGCTTTGGGATGAAGGCTGGTCCCTAGAAAAAACAACCAAATGATGAGAGGGTTGGAACTTTCAGCAGCCCAACATTTGGGGAGGGGAAGAGTTCTGCAATATGAGTTCAATCACATAGTCAATGATTTAATCAATCATTCCTATGTAATTAATAGACCTTAGTTTTAAAAAAAAAAACAAAACTGAACATCAGGGATTGAGGGAGTTTCCTGGTTGATGAATATATCAAAGGCCTAGAGAAGGGGAGACACTCTGACTGCATAATACTGAAACCTTGCCACCCTATGTACATTATCTGGCTCTTCATTTGTATCCTTTATGTGAAAATGGTAATCCTAAGTATAGCACTTCCCTGAGTTCTGTGAGTGGTTCTATAAATTACAGAAGGAAGTTAGTTGTGGGAAGCCCCAAAATTGTAGTTGTGCATTAGTGAAGGTGGCCTTGGGTCCCTACTTGAGGCTGGTGTCTGAAGTAAGGGGGAGTCTTCTTGGGGAACATTACCCTTTACCGAATGAGACTGGACGTTAACTCTGGGCAGTTAATTTCAGAATTGAATTGAATTAGAGGAGACCACACTGGTATTGGATAATTTCCTGCAGAACACAAATTGAAGCAAATAACATAACTGTATATCAAGTTTTTGGTATAATCACCCAAGAATTATTTTAAGTGACAGGCACAGAAAATGTTGAATTTACATTCCAAGGGGTAGATATCCAAAATGCAAAAGAGCTTAAACTATTGCTAGCAGTGTTAGTATCAGTTATTCTTATTTTGAAATTACATATATATATATATATATAATCGTCATTGTGAAGTTGCTCAGTCGTGTCCGACTATTTGTGACCCCATGGACTATAGCCTACCAGGCTCCTCCCTCCATGGGATTCTCCAGGCAAGAGTACTGGAGTGGGTTGCCATATATACATGTATATTAAGAAGAGGTGGCAAGAATACACAGAACTATACAAAAAAGACCTTAATGACCCAGATAACCATGATGGCATGATCACTCACCTAAAGCTGGATGTCCTGGAATGCGAAGTCAAGTGGACCTTAGGAAGCATCACTACAAAGTTAGTGGAGGTGATGGAATTCCAGTAGAGCTATTTCAAATTCTAAAAGATGATGCTGTGAAAGTGTGGCACTCAACATGCCAGCAAATTTGGAAAACTCAGCAGTGGCCACAGGAATGGAAAAGTCAGTTTTCATTCCAATCCTAAAGAAAGGCAATGCCAAAGAATGTTCAAACTATCTCACAACTACACTTATCTCACACACTAGCAAAGTAATGCCCAACATTCTTCAAACTAGGCTTCAACAGTATGTGAACCCAGAACTTCCAGATGGTCAAGCTGGACTTAGAAAAGGCAGAGGAACCAGAGATCAAATTGCCATCATCCATTCGATCATAGAAAAAGCAAAAGAGTTCCAGAAAAACATCTACTTCTGCTTCATTGACTACACTAAAGCCTTTGACTGTGTGGATCACAACAAGCTGTGGAAAATTCTTCAAGAGATGGGAATAGCAGACCACCTGACCTGCCTCCTGCGAAATCTGTATGCAGGTCAAGAAGCAACAGTTAGAACCAGATAGGAAACAACAGACTGGTTCCAAATTGGGAAAGGAGAACATCAAGTCTGTATACTATCATCCTGCTTATTTAACTTATATGCAGAGTACATCATGAGAAAGGCCAGGATAAATGAAGCACAAGCTGGAAACAAGATTTCTGGGGGAAATATAAATAACCTCAGATATGCAGATGACACCACCCTTATGTCAGAAAGCAAAGAGGAACTAAAGACCCTCTTGATGAAAGTGAAAGAGGAGAGTGACAAAGTTGGCTTAAAGCTCAACATTCAGAAAACTGAGATCATGGCATCTGGTCCAATCACTTCATGGCAAATAGATGGGGAAACAATGGAAACAGTGACAGACTTTATTTTTTTGGACTCCAAAATCACTGCAGATGGTGACTGCAGCCATGCAATGAAAAGACTCTTGCTCCTTGGAAGAAAAACTATAACCAAACTAGACAACGTATTAGAAAGTAGAGACATTACTTTGCCAACAAGGTCCACCTAATCAAAGCTATGGTTTTTCCAGTAGTCATGTATGGAGATGAGAGTTGAACCATAAAGAAAGCTGAGCACAAAGCATTGATGCTTTTGAACTGTGGTTTTGGAGAAGACTCTTGAGAGTCTCTTGGACTGTGAGGAGATCAAACCAGTCAATCCTAAAGGAAATCAGTCCTGAATATTCATTGGAAAGACTGATGCTGAAGCTGAAGTTCCTCCAATACTTTGGCCACCTGATGTGAAGAACTGATAATCAAAATTACAGAAATCAAGCATCTAGCCTGCTTTTATAAATAGAATATATTCATGTTGACCCTTGAACAACATGGGGAAGGGTTAATCTGTATATAATTTATAATTAGCCCTCCATATCTGCAGTTTCTCTCTTATCTGTGGACTCAACCAGCCATGGATCTGACCGTGTAGCTCTGTAGTATTTACTATTGGAAAATATCCAGGTACCAGTAGACCCTTGCAGTTCAAACCCAGGTTGTTCAAGGGTGAACTGTATTTCAGAGTCACCAGATTTTTTTTTAAATTGGAGGATAACTGCTTTACAATGTTGCATTAGTTTCTGCTGTACAATGATGTGAACCAGTTATATATATACATATATCCCCTCCCTCTTGAGCTTTTCCTCCCACCTCCCATCCCATCTCTCTGGTTATCACAGACCACCAAGCTGAGCTCCCTGTGTTACACAGCACCTTCCCACTGGTTATCTACTTTGCACATGGTAGTGTATATATGTCAACACTACTCTCTCAATTTGTCCTGCCTTCTCCTTCCTGCCCTGTGTTCACAAGTCTGTTATGTATGTCTGTGTCTCTATTCATGCCCTGCAAATAGGTTCATCAGTCTATATATATGCATTAATATATAATATTTGTTTTTCTCCTTCTGACTTACTTCACTGTGTATGAAAGACTCTAGGTTCATCTACCTCACTAAGATTATTTCTTATAAGAGAATTCCTGTTAATAAATTCAGCAGAAATTATATAATTTTGAGATTTCTATTTTTCAATCACTAAAAGTGGGACAACCAATGCCTCCAGATGTGATGCTATAGGAAGCAAACAGAGCTATCCAAGATGGTTTTCTTCCAGAAGAAAACAAGCATGAAAATCATAAAGCTTCTAACCCTAACTACCAGATTACAAGAAATAAAGGAAAGGAAGTTGTTAAAAAGTCACAAGATTAGAATCAGCCAAATCTCAGATGTAGAAAGTTCTATCAGGCAGTGACTCATTTTTTTATTCACAAATAAACAGCATGAACCAAAAAAAAAAAAGTGGGGAGATTAATTATCACAGTTGTATTCTTATATAAACTGTTATAGTTAAAAGGCAAGCGTTGTTTGGATCCCAATCACAAAAATAATGTAACTATAAAAATATATTTTAAGAATTTCAAACATAAGCCAAGTAGTAGCTAAGATATAAGAAATTATTTTCATAAATAATTTCAGTTATAAGCACCTCCATAAATATTATCCAAAATCTAAAATTTTATATAGAAGGTCATAGCCAGTAATAGTCAATTCATTTCTTAAAGTGCTCTGACTTCTCTCAATGTGAAAATCACTTCAAGTGTATAAAAAACAGTTGAAGGCACCTTATCTTTGACAAAGGAGGCAAAAATATACAATGGAGAAAAGACAGTCTCTTCAACAAGTGGTGCTGGGAAAACTGGTCAACTACATATAAAAGAATGAAACCAGAACACTTCCTAACACCATAGACAAAAATAAACTTAAAATGGATTAAAGATCTAAATATAAAACCAGAAACTATAAACTCTTGAGGGAAACATAGAGAACACTCTGCATAAATCACAGCGAGTTCCTCTATGACCCACGTCCTAGGATAATGGAGATAAAAACAGAAATAGACAAACGGGACCTAATTAAACTTAAAAGATTTTGCACAATGAAGGAAACTATAAGCAAGGTGAAAAGACGACTCTCAGAATGGGAGAAATATACAGCAAATGAAACAACTGACGAAGAATTAATCTCCAAAATATACAAGTAGCTCCTGCAACTCAATATTAGAAAAGCAACCCAATAAAAAAGTAGGCAGAAGACCTCAACAGACATTTGTCCAAAGAAGACATGCAGATAGCTAATAAACACATGAAAAGATGTTCAATATTTCTCATTATTAGAGAAATAAAATAAAAACTACACGAGGTATCATCTCACACTGGCCATCATCAAAAAGTCTACAAGCAATAAATGCTGGAGAAGGTGTAGAGAAAAGGGAACCCTCTTGCACTGTGTGGGAATGCAAACTGATATAGCCACTATGGAGAACAGTGTGGAGATTTCTTTAAAAAACTAGGAAAAAGCTATCATACAACCCAGCAATCCCACTACTGGGCATATACCCTGAGGAAATCAGAACTGAAAAAGACACATATAATCTATGTTCATTGCAGCACTATTTACAATAGCTAAGACATGGAAACAAATTAGCAGTCCAATGACAGATGAATGCATAAGAAAATTGTGGTTACATATACACAATGGAATATTATCCAGCTACGAAAAGGAACACATTTGAGTCAGTTCTGATGAGGAATCTAGAGTCTATTATACAGAGTGAAGTAGTCAGAAAGAGAGAGACAAATAGTGCATATTAGTGCATATACATGGAATCAAGAAAGTACTGATGATCCTACTTGCAGGGCAGCAAAGGAGACACAGACGTTTTGAACACAGTAGATGAAGGAGAGGGTGGGATGATATGAGGGAATCGCCTTGAAACACATACATTACCATAATACGTGAAACACATAGCCCGTGGGAATTCAATGCATGATGCAGGAAAGTCAGTGCTCTGTGACAGCCTAGAGATGTAGGATGGGGAAAGAACAGGGAAGAAGGTTCAAGAGGAAGAGGACGCATGTGTACCCAATGCCGATGCATTGATGCATGGCAAAAACCATTATCCTCTAATTTAAAAATATAAAATACACTTTGTAAAAAGTTGAAACATCTTTACCAAAATAAATGGCTTATTTGAAAAGTGTATCCTAGTCCTTCCTATTTTAATCTGAAGAAAGCCAAAATTTTCTTTGTTTCTATTTAAAGCGTAGGCTGTGTTGTGTGTGTGTGTGTGTGTGTGTGTGTGTGTGTCCACGTGCATGTGTGCTTGTATCAGAAGTTTCTAAGTAGACTTTGTTTTTATTAACAGAAGCACACAAGGTTTCATTCTCTAACTGTGTCCTGTACAAACTGATGAGCTCTTCAACTATGAGGTCCTTAAATATCCCAAATAAGACTGTACAAAACAAAGCAAACATATCCCAAAGTCATAAACCAACTCTGAGAGTAAGTAAACAAAATATTTCAAAATGAAGCTGAACAAACATTCAAAGCATGGCCAAAAAAAAAAAAGATTTTAAGACAAATGTAGAATTTTGAATATAAACCAAGTAGTAGAGGATATATATGAAATTACTGTTGAACTTGTCAGGTATGATTAATAATATTATAGTTCTGCTTTTAAAAGATTCTTTATCAGTTATTAATGCATACTTTATTATTTATAGTTGAAGTGCTATAATATTTTATTTGCTTTAAACTATTACAGAAAAAACAAACAAACAAGCAAACCAGGAAGAGTAGCTGAATGAAGAGTGGCAAATGTTAATAACAGTTGAAGCTGAGTGGTTAGTCCCTGAAGGATCATTATATAGTGGCTCTATTTTTGTGTTTGCTCAAAATTTTCCATAAAAAGATTTTTAAAAGGAAAAATAACAGCTATTCAGAGACACATCCAACTAGCCGTTAGTGAGTGTTACCCCTGAACCAGGTCCTGTGTTAGAATTAGGGATACAAAGATGAGTCACTCATGGATTCCAACTTCAAGGACTTAGTTATGACCAACCTAGATAGCATATTCAAAAGCAGAGACATTACTTTGCCGACTAAGGTCCGTCTAGTCAAGGCTATGGTTTTTCCAGTAGTCATGTATGGATGTGAGAGTTGGACTGTGAAGAAGGCTGAGCGCTGAAGAATTGATGCTTTTGAACTGTGGTGTTGGAGAAGACTCTTGAGAGTCCCTTGGACTGCAAGGAGATCCAACCAGTCCATTCTGAAGGAGATCAGCCCTGGGATTTCTTTGGAAGGAATGATGCTAAAGCTGAAACTCCAGTACTTTGGCCACCTCATGCAAAGAGTTGACTCATTGGAAAAGACTCTGCTGCTGGGAGGGATTGGGGGCAGGAGGAGAAGGGGACGACCCAGGATGAGATGGCTGGATGGCATCACCGACTCGATGGACGTGAGACTGAGTGAACTCTGGGAGATGGTGATGAACAGGGAGGCCTGGTGTGCTGCGATTCATGGGGTCGCAAAGTCTGACACAACTGAGCAACTGAACTGAAGTGACTGATAGTAGTTCAAGGAGTCAAGAGGTGATTACCATATTGATGCATATTACCGCTGGGAGGACTTTGCCAAACTGCTCATTCCTTTTGATGGCCCACTTATGGTTATCTTTCCACTCTCAAAGAATTTCAACCCTGACGTATCTGCCATTCTTTGAAATACTGTCTCAAGTCCAAAGGAAGGCAAGCCTTGGAGGCCAAGGATGGACCAAGGCCAATGAGTGGTGGGCAAGCCAACATTCCCCAGTGCGAGTCATCATAGCTCTGGGCTGCCACTCAAAGAAGGAGTAGTTTCTCCAACTGACATTTGGAGAATATCAGGGCTTTATGGCAGCTGGTGGGTGGGCATACTAGGCTGGCACTTCACCATGAGGTGATGGGATAAGCCAACACTTCTCAACTGATCAGATTGGAAAGGGATTCCCTGTGAATCGACCAGGTGAAAGGCTTGGACACTCTCCATGGTGGAAAACTTCTATTTGTTAGCGCATTCATTATGCTCATCAACAGAAGCTGCCATTTCCTGAACACCTGGAATGGGCTCTGCTTTGTACAGTGTGATTTGTCTATGTGATTGCATGTAATGCTCACTATGAACTTGCATGCATTTTGACATATAAGGAACTAAGACTTAGAGAAGTGAACTGTTCATGGTCAAAAAGTGTTTGTTTTGTTTTGAATCAATTAAAATAAAACAACAACCAAAATAAAACAATATGCAGGCCAAATAAAGCACACTTCTGTGGGCTAGCTCAGCCATAGTTTCCAGTGTGAGACCTATACTGTACCCTGATGCTTTTACCAAATGTACCTCTTACTAAAGCCTTTTTTATTCTCCAGCTTAAAAAGTAATAGCTCTAGAGCCCTGGGTTCTAGAGCATAGAATGCAAGGCAATTCCACTCTCTTCTTCACATGATATGGAATGACCAGTTTCTACTTGGAAATACACATTTCTTGGGCAATGTGTTTTCTCTTTCCCTTCTTCTAAGGACACTAATATTTGTCAAGGGTCAGGGCTTCACCTTTATGACTTCATTTAGCTTTACTTCCTAAGAGGCCCTATCTCCAAATGCCATCATATTGGGGGCTAAGACTTTAATATAAGAATTTGGGAAGGGCATAAACACTCAATTTATAGGACCCTATACAGGTGAGTTGTCACAGCTAAGCCTGCCAAGTACACAAACTCACTGGCATCGATGGGAAACACTAGAATGTGTAAAATGTCCACACAGTATGGAAATACTGCATTTAGACACAGATATGAACAGAGGAGCTGAACTATCACTCCTGTTTCAAGCCCAGAAATTACATCAACCATTTGCCTCTGGTATGGAAAACTCTCCTTCTCTATTTGTTTGTGAAAACTGCCTGTCATGAATAAGAGGTCAAACTAGAAATGTATATCAAACCCAATGCAGCAGGAGTTGGGGCAGCCAGGAAGGGAATATGGTGAATTACAAATCCTCCAAGAGAAAAGGAAGTCTGTACAACTCTCTTGAGCAAAACCTTGACAACAAAAGAAGAACCATCATCATCTGAGAGCCTAAAGAATGTGCTGCCCAGAGGCTGTTCTACCAGCACGAATGGATCATCGCATTATGTTCAACAACCACTTTACAAAACAGATTTCTGTACTGGCCAGTTATCTGACTAAGTCAGGATTGGCTTGCCACTTAGCTATAGTAGGTGATTAGATGGTTTAGACAAGGAATGAAAGTTTTAGGGTCATTGTAGACCTGGGTTCGGAAGAAGGCAATGGCACCCCACTCCAGTACTCTTGCCTGGAAAATCCCATGGACGGAGGAGCCTGGTAGGCTGCAGTCCATGGGGTGGCTAAGAGTCGGACATGAGTGTCTTCACTTTCACTTATCACTTTCATGCATTGGAGAAGGAAATGGCAACCCACTCCAGTGTTCTTGCCTGGAGAATCCCCAGGATGGGAGAGTCTGGTGGGCTGCCATCTATGGGATCGCACAGAGTCAGACATGACTGAAAAGACTTAGCAGCAGCAGCAGCAGACCTGGGTTCAAATTCCACTTGCATCACCTACAAGTTACCTATAAAATCCATTTCAGCAACAAACATGACCCATGTGAATCTACTTTCTAGATTTGTAAAATGGAGATAATAATATATTTCTCCTAAGGTCCATTGGAAAAAGTGTTGAGTGCTATTTACATGCTAGGTCTCATGCTAAACTTACAACCTTCTCAACAGCCAGTGACGTAGATTTTTACCCCATATTATCCCATATTACAGACAATGAAACTGAGGCACAGAGAAGTTAAATAACTTTCCTAAGCCCACATATTTGAGGGAGTATGTATGTAACATTTAGCTGCTTCTAGGCACAGGTACACTCTGAAAAGTGCTTCCTCCTCACCATATGTTGTTCTCAAACACTAATAAACTTCAGGTTTAGGCAGTTGTTGATCTTTTCGTTCAGTCATAAGTCATATCTGACTCTCTGCAGCCCTATGAACTGCAGCACACCAGGCTTCCCTGTCCTTCACTATCTCCTAGAGTTTGCTCAAGCTAGGCAGTTGAGACCCCTTTGAAATGTAAATATTTTAACTACAGCAGATAGAACATTAGACTATATCAGTCAAGAAATAAAATTACCATAGTATCTTGTTTTCCAAACTTCCCCCAAGATAAAAAAAAAAAAAATCATTTGGGACTCTTGATGTCTTTCCCCTCTTCCCAGGACCTTGCCCTGATGATTCTGAAGCAACAGATTGAGCTAGAGGACTGGAAATTTTTATGCTTAAACTTTCAGGTGATACTGATACTCAAGGAAAATATTCACCTGATCCCCAAGGAGAAGAGACCTCTAGGAATTATATGGCCATATTCCCCTGAGAGCTCAGTTGGTAAAGAATCTGCGTGCAATGCAGAAGACCTGGGTCTGATCCCTGGGTTGGGAAGATCCCCTGGAGAATGGAATGGCTACCCACTCCAGTATTCTGGCCTGGAGAATTCCACGGACTGTATAGTCCAAGGGGTCACAAAGAGTTGGACACAACTGAACAATTTTCACTTCATTTCAAATGGCATGATAAACTCTTACAGCAAGAAAGGATGAGAGACCTTACTGAATGGCATCCCGTCATTTTACTGATGGGGAAAACTGAGTCCTGGCGAGGGGAAGAGCTATGACAAACATAGACAACATATTGTGTGACTTGCCCCAAAGTCACACAATCTATGTACGGCAGATTTGAAAATTGAACCAATGTTTCCTGACCCATGAAGACACTTTTCTTTACTCTAACATCTTCAGGACAACCAAGTATTGGTGAGGTGAGAGGTAGAAGCAATTAAGAACACCAGGAGATATCCAAGTAAGGTAAGTTTGGATGGAACACATGTGAATGACCCTGAGCAGCCCAGGAGAAAGCAAGAGAGGCAGGAAATGGGGAAATAAAACAATTGTTTCTGGGACTTCCCTTGTGGTCCAGTGGTTGAGAATTTGCCTGCCAGTTCAGGAGACATGGTTCAACCTCTTGTCCAAGAAGATTCCACATGTCCTGGGGCAGCTAAGCCCGTTCGCCACAACTACGGAAGCCCTAGGGACCAGACACCACAGCTTGAGAGTAGCCCCCACTCTCCACAACTAGAGAGCAACATAAGACCCAGCACAGCCAAAAATAAATAAACATTTTTTAATTGCTTCCGGTGTGCATTGAGACCTGGCTATCTCATACCCATTCATATTTATAACTTCTCTCCCTGTCTCTCTCCTCCACTTTTATCTTTCATATTTTTCCTTGTTTCTCTTCCTGTTCTCTTGTACCTTGTGTACCTCTTTTTTGGATATATTCCTATCAAACAATAAAGATATCTTTTCTACAGAAAACTCGGATTTCTTATTCAATGCCTAGAAAGGGTCAGAGTTTTCTTTCTTTCAGTGACACTTCTGTTCAATATAATCTTCGCCTTCCCAGCAGTGGCTGCCCTCCTTCTTCACTTAGTCTAGATATGTTTTCTTAATTTTCCTGCAGAAAAATATTCCTTCAGGCTCCAGTTGGGGCAAATCTAAACCAAGAGATAGGCAACCTGGGTCTAAGGCTTGAGAAGCCCCAGTCCATGTCTGTCCCACAGACTTTCATGTTTTTGCTCAGTCGCCATGGACTGCAACATGCCAGGCTGCCCTGTCCTGCGCCAACTCTTGGAGTTTGCTCAAATTCATGTCCATTGAGTTGGTGATGCCATCCAACCATCTCATCCTCTGTCATCCCCTTCTCCTCCTACATTCAATCTTTCTCAACATCTGAGTCTTTTCCAATGAGTGAGCTCTTCGCATCAGGTGGCCAAAATATTGGAGCTTCAGCTTCAGCGTCAGTCCTTCCAATGAATATTCAGGGTTGATTTCATTTAGGATTGGCTGGTTTGATCTCTTTGCTGTCCAAGGGACTCTCAAGAGTCTTCTCCAGCACCATAATTGGAAACCATCAATTCTCCAGTACTCAGCCTTCCATATGGTACAACTCTCACATCTGCACATGACTCCTGGAAAAACAATAGCTTTGACAATAGTGAACTTTGTCAGCAAAGCGGTGTCTCTGGTTTTTAATATGTTGTCTATGTTTGTCATAGCTCTTCTTCCAAGGAGCAAGTGTCTTTTAATTTCATGGCTGCAGTCACTGTCCGCAGTGATTTTGAAGCCCAGAAAAATGAAGTCTGACACTGTTTCCATTTTTTCCCCATCTATTTGCCTTGTGGTGATGGCAGGGCCACCCAAGATGGAAAGGTTGTGGTGGAGAGTTCTGAAAAAATGTGGTCTGCTGGAGAAGGGAGTGGCAAACCACTTCACATTCTTGCATTAAGAACCCTATGATCAGTATGAAGCAGCAAAAAGACTTCTGAAGGAGTTGCCTTGATCTGGGGTATAGTTTGGAATAAGTGAGGAAAGAATATGTCGGGGGAGGATTAAGTTAAAGTGAAATGTCTTACATTCTTTGAGCTATTCAGCACCTATGGTAAAAATTAGTTCTGGACTTTAGGCAGAGGAGCAGAGAAAACCATGGATTCTACTAGCCTGGAAGAGGAGTAGTCAGCAGGATTCCTACCTGGTACACTGGATGGCAGCCAAAGGCTCAGAAAAGAGCCAACGTGTCCTTCTCTAGAAGCCATAGCTCTGCTGACCCTGAAGGCAAATATCTAATCAACTGGCAACCCACAGGGAGCCGTCTAGTCTCCAGACTGGAGGTTTCCCAGGCCTGCCTAGACTATGATCTCAGTTCCCACTGAGATGCTCAAATCTGAAGACGTAAATAATAGAACCAGAGAGAAATTGAAAATTCTTTTTAATCCACTTCCCAAAACAGATTTCTGCAAATACCATTTCATTCCTGATGAGCATAAACAGAGAAAAGGCAGAAGATTTTCGCTTTCCATTGGAGGAAGGTGGAAGAATATACACTAAACTCTAGTGTCCAAAATCCTTTTAAATCCTGGCTCTATCATTTGCCAGTGGTGTGGTCTGGAGGAACTGACTTATCCTTGCTGAGCCAAAATGTCTTCATCCATAAAATGGGAATGATACTCATAAAATCTATTGCAGAGGGACGTTGAAAGGTTTAAACAAGGTGATAAAGGCAAAGCATTTAGAACAGTGGTTAGAACCTAATATGTAGGATTTAACCATTAGTACAGATAATGCTAAAGAATGTTCAAACCTCCAAACAATTGCACTCATTTCACATGCTAGCAAAGAAACACTCAAAATCCTTCAAGCTAGGTTTCAGAACTACATGAACCAAAAACTTTCATATGTATGAGCTGGATATTGAAAAGGCAGAAGAACCAGAAGTCAAATTGCCAACATTTTTTGGATTATAGAGAAAGCAAGGGAATTCCAGAAAAACATCTACTTCTGCTTCACTGACTACATTAAAGCCTTTGACTCTGTGGATCACAACAAACTGTGGAAAATCTTTAAAGAGATGGGAATACCAGACCACTTAACCTGTCTCCTGAGAAACCTGTAAGTAGGTCAAGAAGCAACATTTAGAATCAGACAGGGCACAGCAAACTGGTTCCAAATTGGGAAAGGAGTACATCAAGGCTGTATATTGTCATCCTGCTTATTTTACTTATATGCAGTGTACATCATACAAAATGCTGCCCTGGATGAAGCACAAACCAGAATCAGGATTTCCAGGAGAAATATCAACAACCTCAGATATGCAGATGATACTACTCTAATGGCAGAAACTGAAAAGGAACTAAAGAGCCTCTTGATGAGGGTGAAAGAGGAGAGTGAAAAACCTGTTTTAAAACTCAACATTAAAAAAATGAAGATCATGGCATCTGGTCCCATCACTTCATGGCAAATAGATGGGGGAAAAGTGGAAGCAGTGACTGATTTTATTTTCTTGGGCTCCAAAATCACTATGGATGGTGACTGCAGCCATGAAATTAAAAGACGTTTGCTCCTTGGAAGGAAAGCTTCCTTCCAAGTTCCTTTGGAAGGAAAGCTTCCTTCCAAGTTCCTTTGGAAGGAAAGCTTTCCTTCCAAGTTCCTTTGGAAGGAAAGCTTCCTTCCAAGTTCCTTTGGAAGGAAAGCTTCCTTCCAAGTTCCTTTGGAAGGAAAGCTATGGCAAACTTGCTGCTGCTGCTAAGTCGCTTCAGTCATGTCCGACTCTGTGCGACCCCATAGACGGCAGCCCACCAGGCTCCTCCATCCCTGGGAATCTTCAGGCAAGAATACTGGAGTGAGTTGCCATTTTCTTCTCCATGGCAAACCTAGACAGCATGTTAAAAAGCAGAGATGTCACTTTGCCAACTAAGGTCCATATAGTCAAAGCTATACTCATGTGAGTGTTGGACTGTACAGAAAGTTGAGCGCCAAGTAGTGATACTCTCAAACTATGGTGCTGGAGAAGACTCTTCAGATTCCCTTATACTGCAAGGAGATCAAACCAGTCCATCCTAAAGGAAATCAACCCTGAATATTCATTGGAAGTTCTGATGCTGAAGCTGATGCTCCAAATTTTTGGCCACCTGATGCAAAAAGCTGACTTGTTGGAGAAGACTCTTATCCTGGGATATATGAAGGCAAGAGGAGAAGAGGGTAGCAGAGAATGACATGGTTAGATAGTATCACCAACTCAATGGACCTAACTTTGAGCAAATACTGTGAGATAATGAAGGACGGGGAAACCTGGTGTGCTGCAGTCCATGGGATCTCAAAGAGTCAGACATGACTTAGTGAACAACAACAACAAATAGATATGTCTGACTTGGTTGAATTATTAAAATCTGTTCGATTACTTTGCAATTAGGAAAAAAAATCCAAAGATCCAAACCACAGATTGTGAGAAGTAAAGATTCTTAGTTAGCCATTTGCCAACTCCAAAGTCATGACCATGAAATGCATCCAAATTAAACTGCCAGGAATAAACCCCAAATATTTCTAATACCATTTCTATATAACTTTGATATTTAAGGTTTTTTCTTTTTTTTAATATGTAGTGGCACTTCCAGCAAACAAAAGCACAGGTCCAGACTGCTTCACAGCTGAATTCTACCAAAAATTTAGAGACGAGTTAACACCTATCCTACTCAAACTCTTCCAGAAAATTGCAGAGGAAAGTAAACTTCCAAACTCATTCTATGAGGCCACCATCACCCTAATACCAAAACCTGACAAAGATGCTACAAAAAAAGAAAACTACAGGCCAATATCACTGATGAACATAGATGCAAAAGTCCTTAGCAAAATTCTAGCAATCAGAATCTAACAACAAATTAAAAAGATCATACACCATGACCAAGTGGGCTTTATCCCAGGGATGCAAGGATTCTTCAGTATCCGCAAATCAATCAATGTAATACACCACATTAACAAACTGAAAGATAAAACCACATGATTATCTCAATAGATGCTGAGAAAGCCTTTGACAAAATTCAACACCCATTTATGATAAAAACTCTCCAGAAAGCAGGAGTAGAAGGAACATACCTCAACATAATAAAAGCTATATATGACAAACACACAGCAAACATTATCCTCAATGGTGAAAAATTGAAAGCATTTCCCCTAAAGTCAGGAACAAGACGAGGGTGCCCACTTTCACCACTACTATTCAACATAGTTCTGGAAGTTTTGGCCACAGCAATCAGAGAAGAAAAAGAAATAAAAGGAATCCAAATTGGGAAAGAAGAAGTAAAACTCTCACTGTTTGCAGATGACATGCTCCTCTACATAGAAAACCCTAAATACTCCACCAGAAAATTACTAGAGCTAATCAATGAATATAGTAAAGTTGCAGGATATAAAATCAACACACAGAAATCCCTTGCATTCCTATGAACTAATAATGAAAAAGTAGAGAAAGAAATAAAGGAAACAATTCTATTCACCACTGCAACGAAAAGAATAAAATACTTAGGAATATATCTACCTAAAGAAACTAAAGACCTATATATAGAAAACTATAAAACACTGGTGAAAGAAATCAAACAGGACACTAATAGATGGAGAAATATACCATGTTCATGGATCAGAAGAATCAATATAGTGAAAATGAGTATAATACCCAAAGCAATCTATAGATTCAGTGCAATCTCTATCAAGCTAAAACGGTATTTTTCACAGAGCTAGAACAAATAATTTCACAATTTGTGTGGAAATACAAAATGCCTCGAATGCAAACTAGTACAGCCAGTATTGAGAACAGTGTGAAGATTACTTAAAAAACTGGAAATAGAACTGCCTTATGACCCACTAATCCCACTGCTGGGCATACACATCAAGGAAACCAGAATTGAAAGAGACACGTGTACCCCAATATTCATCTCAGCAATGTTTATAATAGCCAGGACATGGAAACAACCTAGATGTCCATCAGCAGATGAATGGATAAGAAAGCTGTGGTACATATACACAATGGAGTATTACTCAGCCATTAAAAAGAATGCATTTGAATCAGTTCTAATGAGGTGCGTGAAACTGAAGCCTATTATACAGAGTGAAGAAAGCCAGAAAGCAAAACACCAATACAGTATACTAATGCATATATATGGAATTTAGAAAGATGATAATGATAACCCTGTATGTGAGACAGCAAGAGACACAGATGTATAGAACAGTCTTTTGGACTCTGTGGGAGAGGGATAGGGTTGGATGATTTGGGAGAATGGCACTGAAACATGTATAATATCATATAAGAAACGAATCGCCAGGCTAGGTTCGATGCAGGATACAGGATTCTTGGGGCTGGTGCACTGGGATGACCCAGAGGAATGGTACGGGGAGAGAGGTGGGAGGGGGGTTCAGGATGGGGAACACGTGTACACCCGTGGCGGATTCATGTTGATGTATGGCAAAAACCAATACAATATTGTAAAGTAATTAGCCTCCAATTAAAATAAACAAATTTAAATTTAAAAAAAAAAATGTAGTGGCAGATTTACCCTCTTAATAATATTCACTGTGAAAGTGAAAGTCACTCAGTCGGGTCTTACTCTTTGTGACACCATGGACTATACAGTCCATGGAATTTTCCAGGCCAGAATACTGGAATGGGTAACCATCCCCTTCTTCAAAGGATCTCTCTAACCCAGGGATTGAAGCCAGGTCTTTCATGTTGCAGGCGGATTCTTTACCAGCTGAGTCACTAGGAAAGCCCAAGAACACAAGAGTGGGTAGCCTATCCCTTCTCTAGTGGATCTTTCTGACCCAGGAATCAGTCTGGGGTCTCCTGCATTACAGGCAGATTCTTTACTAGCTGAGCTGCCAGGAAAGCTAAATAGTCACTGTAGTTGAATGTTAAAATGAGTTTTTATTTCCTCAAGCATGTTTATGGGTCTTATGCTTATGCTGGGCTTTAGAAGGAAGCCAGCCCCTGATAACCCTCCTCCTTGGAAATAAATCAAGAAATGATACATGGGGACTTCCCTGGTGGTCCAGTGATTAAGAATCTGCCTGCCAATACAGGGAACACAGGTTTAATCTCTGGTCAGGAAACTAAGATCCCACATGCCACAGGGCAACTAAAACTGCATGCCACAACTAGAGAAGTCCATATGCCACAATGAGGACACAACACAACCAAAAAAAAAAAAGAAAAGAAAGAAAGAAATGATACAGAACATTCATCTAATCACCAATAGTTTAAGTAATGGAGTCAGACTGACCCAGGTTAAAATTCTGTTTATGTTTCTTACTAGTTAGCAAGTAATTTTGGGTAGTTACCTAAACTTTTTGAGTTCTGGTCTCCTTTACAATGGGCTTCCCAGATAGCTCAGCGGTAAAAAAAAAAAAAAAAAAAAAATCCACCTGCAATGCAGGAGCCTCAGGAGACGTGGGTTCAGTCTCTGGGTTGGAAAGATCCCGTAGTGGAGGGCATGACAATCTACTCCAGTATTCTTACCTGGAGAATCCTATGGACAGAGGAGCCTGGTAGGCTACAGTCTATGTGGTCACAAAGAGTCAGACATGACTGAAGCAACTTAGCACACACGTACTCCTTCTCTATAATGGAGCCAAGGATGACAATTGTATCCTTCATAGTTTTTATGAGATTAAGAGGACAATAAACACTCAAAAAATGTCCTTTTGGTTTCACTCAAAAAAAATGTCCTTTTTGTTTCCCTTTCCCTGCAACCTCCCAGGCTCTCTCTGGACATTCATATTCTGTTTGTTGACGAGACCCACCAGAGGAGAGACCATGTCTGTTTTTTCCATCTTTGTATCCCAGCCACAGTGTGCAGCACCTGATAGTACTCAATACATATCTTTGGAATCAATGACTGTTAGAGTAAACATCAGCTTCCTAAAGAACATGAGGAAACCTGGGTTTTCACCTGTTGCTTCTTCCCGCCCTGTTCCTGACTCCATTTCACTGAACTCCTGAATTCACAGCCATCTGAACAGTACCCTAACAGTAGGTATTTTGCAATGAAGATGCTGGTGAATGAGCACTTTCTCTCTCCCCATCTGCCTTTATTCCTGTGCTACTACTGATAGCTTTATAATTTTTGCCCCCATGGGGTGAATGGCAGGTCTTAACTGAGAACATCTTCTGCAATGACCCTGGTGGCATAAAGTTATTTTAAACCTGGAATATTTCATCTGTTTAGCAGGCAAAGATGAACTCCTCAGGGCCTCCTAGAACAATATCATAGGCTGGCTGTTCAAGGAACACTGGGTAAATGAGTTTCTCCTCCATCCCAAAATGTGTCAGACAAGCTCAGCGAGAAAAGGTGACATTGCCCAGGTGGAATGGGAAAGGTCAGTTCACATTTGGCACTGGAAGTCCATGAAAGTGGATCCAAAGACTGCAGTAAAATTAGAAAGGAAGTAATTTGGCTTTATCAACTATCCTATTCCACCTTGTCTTCTAGCTTTGGCCTTCATCAGTTTCTCAAATATCCAGACCTCCCCGACATTGAAATTTCCTTTCATTGCCTTATATCTCATTCCCACAGTGCCCTAGCTTTCATTTTTCTAATATGATTTTTTAAATCCACATTTACATGTTAGTTAATGAACTAAAGACCTAACTACCTTGAAAAACAAATTGCTTTTTTAAAAAATATTTCCCAGTGGGTGTTCCAAAGAATTTGTGTTTATTATTCCTCATCGTTCTATCCCCTGAAACTGGCATAGTGCCAGGTATCTAGTATGTTCTTCATGAATATGCATTTATGAAATAATAGAATATTCTGTGACTAAACGGGCTTAAATTAGTTTTGACTTAAATTAGGTTTGACTGTGAAAAGAAAGGAAAGGAAAATGAAGTCGCTCAGTCGTGTCTGACACTTTGCGACCCCATGGACTGTAGCCTACCAGGCTCCTCTGTCCATGGGATTTTCCAGGCAATAGCCCTGTAGTGGGTGGCCATTTCCTTCTCCAGGGGATCGTCCCAACCCAGGGATCAAACCCGTGTCTCCCGCATTGTAGACAGACGCTTTACCATCTGAGCCACCAAGGAAGTCGCAGTTTTGATTGAGAAAGAGACTCAAAATATCAGTGGCATAAACGAAGCCATGTTTATTTCTCTCTCCTATAAATGTCTAGAGGGTGACCAGTTCAAGGTTGACACGGAAGTTCTGATTCATAGGAAAACAGAGCCAATAAAGAAACTATGGCAAGCCCAACACTTTTGGAAGTTGTAAGCACTGTATAACTACACACTACAAGCAAAGGACAGGTCTTTTAATCAGACAGGATCCAATTGTGCCCTCAAATTTACTATATGTATGAAATTTGGCAAGTGATTATATTTTCTGGGTCTGTTTTCTTAGCTGGAAGAAGAAGAAGGGGGAGAAGCAGAAGGATAAGAAAAAGAAGCGAAGGAAGAGGAGAAGAGAAAGAGGAACAGGGAAAGGGAGAAGAGAGGAGGAGAAGGAGAAGGGGGAGGAGAAAGAAGGGGAGAAGGAGGAGGGGAAAAGGGAAGAAAGAGAAAGGGGAGGAAAAGAAGTACCATAACAACTTCTGGGGAACATAGAAACATCCTGGGTGAAGAAAAAGATCCATGTCCCACAACTTCCTAGGAAAAACTGGAACCTCTCTGGCTGGCCATCTCTCTAACTTGTACCTCCTCAACCACATACCTTTTCTCCCACCATTGCTTCTTTCCTACCATGGTTCAGAACATCTAAAAATCAGTGAATCAATATCTCTAGAGCTGGGAAGTGAAAGTCGCTCAGTCGTACCTGACTCTTTGCGACCTGAATTCTCCAGGCCAGAATACTGGAGTGGATAGCCATTCCCTTCTCCAGGGGATCTTCCCAACCAAGGGATTGCACCCAGGTGTCCTGCACTGTGGGCAGATTCTTTACCAGCTGAACCACCAGGGAAGCCCAAGAATACTGGGGTGGGTAGCCTATCTCTGCTCCAAGGAATCTTCCTGACCCAGGAATCAAATCGGGTCTCTTGCATGGCAGGCAGATTTTTTACCAGCTGAGGTAAAAATCAACCAAACAAAGTTAAGGGTTTAGGGAGGGGCCCTCCTTAATCTTTTCATCACTACTAGAAAGGCATCCTTATAAGGTTTTTAGACTCTACATGCCAAGAATAAGACTCGGCACACAGTAGGTGACCGATATATTTGAGTTTTCTTCTCTTTCATTCCTCAATAGTAGTAGTATTTATTAATTTTTTAACTCTGTTCAAGTTATATCTTCAGGTTTAAATCCAGGACAATCCAAAATCTACTCATTTTATTCTCAAGAGTATGACTTCTTGATCTTCTATAATAGCTTTAAATGAATATAGGACATTTCTAATTCCTTTGCTTTTAGCAGTGAAGTTATTTTAATATCATATTTTAATTATAGATCTCAGGAGTAGGCAGTTTGTCTGGAGTCCGTGGATCCAGATGCTTGAAATAATAATATTTTTAGTCCCATATACCCAGGTTTTCTTCGGAGAAGGCAATGGCACCCCACTCCAGTACCCTTGCCGAGAAAATCCCATGGATGGAGGAGCCTGGTGGGCTACAGTCCATGGGGTCACTAAGGGTCAGACACAACTAAGTGACTTCACTTTTACTTTTCACTTTCATGCATTGGAGAAGGAAATGGCAACCCACTCCAGTGTTCTTGCCTTGAGAATCCCAAGGACAGGGGAGCCTGGTGGGCTGCCGTCTATGGGGTCGCACAGAGTCGGACACGACTGAAGCAACTTAGCAGCAGCAGCAGAAATAGGGGAGTGGAGAGGATGCACAAGGGGGTAAATCAGAAACACTGAGAGTTTTCATGCTATTATGTTTATTGAAGACAACCATCTAGGAGTTCTTGTTTCTCTGATTATAATCTGGAGATTATGATCTGCTCACAACTCTTCAGCATCCTGGAAATCCCTTTCATTAACCTGGAAATTCCTTTTGTCTCTTTCCTAAGTTGGAGAATTTGTTTCCTGAATTCTATATATTTTTTCTTTTTCTTAATTGGAAAATAGTTGACATTAAAATCTATACATATTTAACGTATACAATTTGATGGTTTGGGGGGTAGATATACACTATGAGGGCTTCCTTGGTGGCTATAAGGGTAAAGAATCCACTCGCAATGCAGGAGACCCGGGTTTGATCCCTGGGTCAGGAAGATACCTTAGAGAAGGAAATCTACCTACTCCAGTATTCTTGCCTGGAGAATTCCATGGACAGAGGAGCCTGACAGACTACAGTCCATAGGGTCCCAAAGAGTCAGACACAAATGAGCAACTAACACTTCACTTCACACACACTTATGAAACCATCACTATCATCAAGGCCATAAACATATTGATCACCTCCCAAAGTTTCCTCTCACCCTTTTATTATATTATCATCATAGTTCTTATTTGTGAAAAGAACACTTAACATAGATCTACTCTTATGGCAAATTTTAAGTGTACCATGCTATAGTATAACACCTTATCTGTCTGTAGATCTCCAGAACTTATCTTGCATAATCAAATATTTGAACCCTTTCATATCCTTATTTTCCCTCTCCTCAGCCACTGGCAACTACCACTCTACTGTCTGTTTCTGTGAGCTTGACTATTTTTGATCCCACATATAGGTGAGACTATACAGTATTTGTCTCAGTTCAGTTCAGTTCAGTTCAGTCCCCCGGTGGTATCCAACTATTTGTGACCCCATGGACTACAGCACACCAGGATTTCCTGTCCATCACCAACTCCCAGAGCTTACTCAAACTCATGTCCATCGAGTCGGTGATGCCATCCAGCTATCTCATCCTCTGTCATCCCCTTCTCCTCCTGCCTTCAAACTTCCCCAGCATCAGAGTCTTTTCCAATGAGTCAGTTCTTCATATCAGGTGGCCAAAGTATTAGTTTCAGCTTCAGCATCAGTCCTTCCAAGGAATATTCAGGACTGATTTCCTTTACAATGGATTGGTTGGATCTCCTTGCAGTCCAAGGGACTCTCAAGAGTCTTCTCCAACACCACAGTTCAAAAGCATCAATTCTTCAGTACTCAGCTTCCTTATAGTCCAACTGTTACATCCAAACATGACTACTGGAAAAAACCATACCTTTGACTGGATGGACCTTTGTTGGCAAAGTAACATCTCTGCTTTTTAATATGCTATCTAGGTTGGTCATAGCTTTTCTTCCAAGAAACAAGCATCTTAATTTAATTGCTATAGCCACCATCTGCAGTGATTGTGGAGCACCCCAAAATAAAGTCACTCACTGTTTCCATTGTTTCCCCATCTATTTGCCATGAAGTGATGGAACCAGATGCCATGATCTTCGTTTTCTGAATGTTGAGTTTTAAGCCAGCTTTTTCACTCTCCTCTTTCACTTTCATCAAGAGGCTCTTTAGTTCTTCTTTGCTTTCTGCTATAAGGGTGGTATCACCTGCATTTCTGAGGTTATTGATATTTCCCCTGGCAATCTTGATTTCTGCTTGTGCTTCATCCAGCCTGGCATTTTGCATGATGACTCTGCATACAAGTTAAATAAGCAGGGTGACAATATACAGCCTTGACATACTCCTTTTCCTATTTGGAACCAGTCTGTTGTTCCATGCCAGTTCTAACTGTTGCTGCTTGACCTGCATACAGATTTCTCAGGAGGCAGGTCAGGTGGTCTGATATTCCCATCTCTTTCAGAATTTTCCAGTTTGTTGTGATCCACACAAAGGCTTTGGCATAGTCAATAAAGCAAAAGTAGATGTTTCTCTGGGACTATCCTTGCTTTTTGATGATCCAGTGGATGTTGACAATTTGATCTCTGGTTCCTCTGCCTTTTCTAAATCCAGCTTGAACATCAGGAAGTTTATGATTCACATACTGTTGTAGCCTGGCTTGGAGAATTTTGAGCATTACTTTGCTAGCATGTAAGGTGAGTGCAATTGTGTGGTAGTTCTTTGGCATTGCCTTTCTTTGGGATTGGAATGAAAATTGACCTTTTCCAGTCCTGTGGCCACTGCTGAGTTTTCCAAATTTGCTGGCATATTGAGTGCAGCACTTTCACAGCATCATCGTTTAGGATTTGAAGGAGCTCCACTGGAATTCCATCACCTCCACTAGCTTTGTTCAGAGTGATGCTTCCTAAGGCTCACTTGACTTTGCATTCCAGGATGTCTGGCTCTAGGTGAATGATCACACCATCGTGGTTATCTGGGTCATGAAGATCTTTTTTGTATTGTTCTTCTGTGTATTCTTGCCACCTATTCTTAATATCTTCTGCTTCTGTTAGGTCCATACCATTTCTGTCCTTTATTGAGCCCATCTTTGCATGAAATTTTCCCTCGGTATCTCATTTTCTTGAAGAGCTCGCTATTCTTTCCCATTTTATTGTTTTCCTTTATTTCTTTGCACTGATCTTTGAGGAAGGCTTTCTTATCTCTCCTTGCTATTCTTTGGAACTCTCTATTCAAATGTGTATATCTTTCTTTTTCTCCTTTGCCTTTAGCTTCTCTTCTTTTCTCAGCTATTTGTAAGGCCTCCTCAGACAACCATTTTGCCTTTCTTTTTCTTGGGGATGTTCTTGATCACTGCCTCCTGTACAATGTCACAAATCTTTGTCCAAGTTCTTCAGACACTTTGTCTGTCAGATCTAATCCCATGAATCTATTCATCACTTCCACTGTATAATTGTAAGGGATTTGATTTAGGTCATACCTGAATGGTCTAGTGGTTTTCCCTACTTTCTTCAATTTAAGTCTGAATTTTCCAGTAAGGAGTTCATGATCTGAGCCACAGTCATTGTCTATGTTTGGCTTATTTCATTTAGCATAATATCCTCAAACCTCATGCATGCTGTTGCAAATGGCAGGAATTCCTTCTTTTTTAAGAGTTCAGTAATATTCCATTAAATTCGTATGCCATATTTTCTTTATCCATCCAACAATCAATGGACATTTAGATTGTTTCCATATTTGGGCTATTGTGATTAATAGTGCAATGAACATGACAGCACAGATATCTCTTCAAGGCACTGATTTCATTTCCTTTGGATAAATGTCCAGCAGTTGAATGGCACATCTTTTTTTTATTTGGGTTACTCGCTTGTTTTAGGAGAGCACATTTTCAGTACTTTTCAAGAAAGGAACCTTCAGAGATTAATTTAATGAGATCTTATCTGTCTGATGTTTTCTTTTTTTCCATCATCCAACTAAATGGATCATTTGTCTGAGTGTGAAATTTTAGATTGGAAATAATTTTTCCCTAAAAATGCTGAATGCACCCCTTCTATTGTATTCTAAACCCCAGTGTTTAGACTGCAGAGTTACTCTTGAAAAGCTCAATGCAATTCCAAGTCCACATTCTTTAGGGCATTTAAAAAANCTTATTTCATTTAGCATAATATCCTCAAACCTCATGCATGCTGTTGCAAATGGCAGGAATTCCTTCTTTTTTAAGAGTTCAGTAATATTCCATTAAATTCGTATGCCATATTTTCTTTATCCATCCAACAATCAATGGACATTTAGATTGTTTCCATATTTGGGCTATTGTGAATAATAGTGCAATGAACATGACAGCACAGATATCTCTTCAAGGCACTGATTTCATTTCCTTTGGATAAATGTCCAGCAGTTGAATGGCACATCTTTTTTTTTATTTGGGTTACTCGCTTGTTTTAGGAGAGCACATTTTCAGTACTTTTCAAGAAAGGAACCTTCAGAGATTAATTTAATGAGATCTTATCTGTCTGATGTTTTCTTTTTTTCCATCATCCAACTAAATGGATCATTTGTCTGAGTGTGAAATTTTAGATTGGAAATAATTTTTCCCTAAAAATGCTGAATGCACCCCTTCTATTGTATTCTAAACCCCAGTGTTTAGACTGCAGAGTTACTCTTGAAAAGCTCAATGCAATTCCAAGTCCACATTCTTTAGGGCATTTAAAAAATCTTGGGAAAGTCTTATGTCCATCTTTTTTTTTTTTAATCACAGTTGCTCTAAAATTCACAGTGAGGTAGTTTAGTATGTAGAATTTTTATTCACATTGTGTGGATGCCCAATAACACTTCTTTTAATTCATGTCATGTAGGTCTGATAGTTTAATCATTTCCTTCCTTCCATTTTCTGTTTTCTTTTCTTGGCCAGCAATATTTCTTTGTCTTTTCTATCTTTTTGTTATTCCTAAAATTTTGAGTCATTAACTTGACTTTATCTTTAAATTCTTATGTTAAAATTTGGCAAATATCCCTCTATCTTTTAACTTCCAAAATTTCTTTCTTGTTCTTTTCTGTACATTTTCTAAAGCATCTTGTTCTTTCATAATGCAATGGTTATAGTCTACTATCTCTCTGAAGGTACTAATGGTCGTTTTGTGGTCTGGACACTATTTTCCCTGCATTCCTTTATTTATGTCATTGTATTTCATAGTAGAGGCTTTCCTTAATTGTCCAAAGATCAGAAGATTTTACTCATTCATTGTAAATCCAATATAGAATTGGATTTTATTTAATAACAAAACAGTAAAATGCTGGTTGAGGATGATGGGTAGCTCTATCTTCATAGATAGAACTTGTCAGTTTGTGGGGTTCACTCTAGGAGTAATGACCTAACTATTTCTCTGGGTGCACCTAAACACCAGCATGTCTATACAAGGCTATATATTGTCACCCTACTTATTTAACTTATATGCATTTCATATATCATGTAAAATGCCAAGCTGGATAAGGGGAATCAAGGCTGCAAGGAGAAATACCAACAACCTCAGATATGCAGATGATACCACTCTAATGGCAAAAAGTGAAAAGGAGCTAAAGAGCCTCTTGATGAGGGTCAAAGAGGAGACTAAAAAAGCTGGTTGAAAGTCATCATTGAAAAGACGAAGATAACAGCATCTGATCCCATCACTTCATGGGAAATAGATGGGGGAGAAATGGAAACAGTAGCAGATTTTATTTTCTTGGGCTCCAAAATCACTGCAGATGGTGACTGCAGCCATGAAATTTAAAGACGCTTGCTCCTCAGAAGGAAAGCTATGGCAAACCTAGACAGAGTATTAAAAAGCAAAGACATCACTTTGTGCATAATGGTCTGTATAGGCAAAGCTACGGTTTTTCCAGTAGGCATGTATGGATGTGAGAGTTGGACCATAAAGGAGGCTGAGAACCAAAGAATTGATGCTTTCGAGCTGTGGTGCTGGAGAAGATTTTTGTGAGTTCCTTGGACAGCAAGGAGATCAAACCAATCAATCCTAAAGGAAATCAACCCCGAATATTCATTGGAAGGACTGATGCTGAAGCTGAAGCTCCAATACTTTGGCTACCTGATGCAAAAGCTGACTTATTGGAAAAGACCCTGATGCTGGGAAAGATGGAAGGCAAAAGGAGAAGAGGGCAGCAGAGAATGAGATGGTTAGATAGCATTACTGACTCAATGGACATGAATCTGAGAAAACTCCAGGAGACAGAAGAGGACAGAGGAGTCTGGCGTGCTGCAGTCCATGGAGTCACAAAGAGTTGGACACAACTTAGCAACAGAACAACAATAATAACAACAAATTTACTCTCTTTTCAGGTAGAAAATATTCCCAGAGGTAACTTCATTGTCCTAGTTGGACGGTCTAGGTTTGGCTGAAAACATTCTGGGATCTAAGAGGAAAAAGAGAACTCAGAGTCTCACCATTTAGTATGCAGATATTGTCTCAATGCCTTATCTTTAGTAGAGTCAGTTCAGTTCAGTTCAGTCACTCAGTCGTGTCCAACTCTTTGTGACCCCATGAATTGCAGCAATTTTGTTTGAATCTGGTATCCTAATCAAGCTGGAATCAAGATTGCTGTGAGAAATATCAATAACCTCAGATATGCAGATGACACCACCCTTATGGCAGAAAGTGAAGAAGAACTAAAGAGCCTCTTGATGAAAGTGAAAGAGGAGAGTGAAAAAGTTGGCTTAAAGCTCAACATTCAGATAACTAAAATCATGGCATCCGGTCCCATCACTTTATGGCAAATAGATGGGGAAACAGTGGAAACAGTGGGTGACTTTATTTTTCTGGCCTCCAAGATCACTGCAGATGGTGATTGCAGCCATGAACAATAAAAAGTACACATAAATATAAATAAATAAAATATGCTTACTCCTTGGAAGGAAAGTTGTGACCAACCTAGACAGCATATTAAAAAGAAGAGAAAATACTTTGCCAACAAAGGTCCATCTAGGCAAGGCTATGGTTTTTCCAGTTGTCATGTATGGATGTGAGAGTTGGACTATAAAGAAAGCTGAGCGCCGAAGAATTGATGCTTTTGAACTGTGGTGTTGGAGAAGACTCTTGAGAGTCCCTAGGACTGCAAGGAGATCCAACCAGTCCATTCTGAAGGAGATCAGCCCTGGGATTTCTTTGGAAGGAATGATGCTAAAGCTGAAACTCCAATACTTTGGCCACCTGATGCGAAGAGCTGATTCATTGGAAAAGACCCTGCTGCTGGGAAAGATTGAGGGCAGGCGGAGAAGGGGACAACAGAGGATGAGATGGTCACCGACTCGATGCACATAGGTTTGGGTGGACTCTGGGAGTTGGTGATGGACAGGGAGGCCTGGCGTGCTGCAGTCCATGGGGTTGCAAAGAGTTGGACATGACTGAGTGACTGAACTGAACTCAACTGAATCTAGAGATCCTCTGGCTGTATCTTCCCAGAGAATAAACTTACAATCTTCTGCCAAGGAAGAAGAGATGTAGTAAAATGATTTCTAGGTTTGCAGTGAGGGAGCAGCTCTCGTGGTTTCACTTCTGATTATAAAAACTTGCAACCAGTCTTTATGATCTCAATCCTTCCTCACGCCTTTTTTGAACCTTTCTGGGCTTCAGCAAATATACCTCCTCGTTGTTAGCCTTCTCCCTCTTCTCGCTGGTACCTAACTTTCAACTTTCTCAGTCTGCCAGGTAGGTATCCTTTGCCCATCTTTTATCAACAAACAAAAGTATACTGAAATTTCTTGCCTATTATTATGTCCTCTATTTCTTTGTGTAGCTTTTAAAACTTTTTTTTACTTCTTATCATTTTTTTGGTGTTTTAGGGGATTTCAGGAGGGCCAGCATAAAGAGACGTGTTCAGTCCACCACACTGAACTCAAGTGCCTGAGATTTATCTCAAAATAATAGACATCACTACTATCTACTGAGGATCCTGAACCAAAGTAAGACTGCTGCTGCTGCTGCTGCTGCTGCTGCTAAGTCACTTCAGTCGTGTCCAACTCTGTGGGACCCCAAAGACAGCAGTCCACCAGGCTCCCGTCCCTGGGATTCCCCAGGCAAGAACACTGGAGTGGTTGCCATTTCCTTCTCCAAAAGTAAGACTAAGAAGACCCAATTCTAAGTTCTAAGATACCATGACAAAAATACCAGAAAGAATGAATACAATAATAAAAACAAATATTCTGCATAATAATTTATTACTCAAAATATGCATTTCTAGTAAATGATCTCATTTAATATTTACAGAATCTCTGAAAGACACATTTTAATTTTATTACCACTTTTACTGTTGTTCAGTTACCCATTTGTAACTCTGGCTCTTTGCAACCTCATGGAATGCAGCACACCAGGCTTCCCTGTCCTTGACTATCTCCCAGAGTTCGCTCAAACTCATATCCATTGCATCAATGATTCCATCCAACCATCTCATCCTCTGTCACCCCCTTCTCCTCCTCTGTCACCCCCTTCTCCTCCTACCCTCAATTTTTCCCAGCATCAGGGTCACTTGCAATTTACAGGTAAATATAATGAAACTTCAGAAATGTTAAACAGCTGCTCAGGATATGACAGTCAGTAAAATATGTAAGCTGATTTTGGACCTTCTACCTCCCAATGCTGTGCTGTTTCCACAACATCACCCAGTGGGAAATTTAAAACAGTAAAAAGCCTGAATTCCCCATCTTGAGGAAGGCATGGTGTGAGTTTTAGGATTAAGAATTCTTGGATGATTTACCAAAGCCAAAAACCCCCTGAGAGCTCTCATTAGTGTTCTCCATGGCTCTGACTTTCATTCCTGATCTAGTACCCTGTACTGTAGGATTCATCTCTGAAAATCCCTTCTTTTAATCTCTATACTTCTTCAACTCAGACTTTTTAAGTCAACCTGTGGTCCAGTTGCCTTTTGCCTTTATTTTTTATCCACTCTATTTTATACCCACACTATTGGAGTCTAGAAGGTGTTGTAGGAAGAGAAAGGGGACCCTAATCCCAATTGCACCATTATCTAAATGACATCAAAGAGGTTTTTAGTCCTCAATCTCCTCATCTTTAACAGGGGGTGGAGATGAAAATGGGTTAAATAATTTCTAAGATCTCTTCCAGGAATAAGTATGTGTGTTTCTACCACTTAAATAATTGAGTTGTCTTTACAATAATGAATTAAGGACCAAAGAAGTCATGCATACCTTTTTATATCCATAATGACTTGCTTTGAGGCCAACAAGAGCTGTTCTTCTCAAAATAAATGAATAAATCAATAAGCAAGAATTGTCTTTTTTTGTTGTTGTTCAAGAAATATTAGGAGTCAGATCCATCAAATAAATTGTGATAGTTCAAAATGCTCAAGACAAAGAAGATACACTTCTTTCTTACTATTCCCATGCATGCTAAGTCACTTTCCCTCATAACTCATCTGGTAAAGAATCTGCCTGAAATGCAGGAGACCCCAGTTCAATTCTTGGGTCGGGAAGATCCCCTTGAAAAGGAAATGGCTACCCACTCCAGTATTCTTGCCTGGAGAATCCTATGGACTGTATAATCAATGGGGTCACAAAGAGTCAAACCCAACTGGGTGACTTTCACTGGACTGTAGCCCACCAGGCTCCTCACTCTATGGGATTCTCCAGGCAAGAATACTGGAGTGGACTGCCATGCCCTCCTTCAGGAAATCTTCCTAACCCTTGGGATCAAACTCATGTCTCTTATGTCTCCTGCATTGGCAGGCTGGTTATTTACCACTAGCACCACCTGGGAAGTCCATTATTACCATAGAACCCCGTAAGTTGTATTATAAGCTTTATAGAGTCCTGTCTTGCTCTCCACTGCCTAACAGAGTTACCAGTAAATTGTTATGCCAAACTAATATAATAGCTCTTTGATGAACTCTATTAATACTTAATCTGTGCTGAAATTGTTTTCCAGGTCTACCTCTTACATTAACTGTAAACTCTTGAAGGAGAGTCTGTATGGATATTTTCATAAATTGAATGCCTAATATAATGGCTGATAGATTAAAGGTGTTCAATAAATACTTGCTAAACTTGTATGGATCAATGTCTGGATCAGTTCATTGTCTTAGAGATAATCACCACTCTCCTGGAGGTTAACATTACACCCAAAGTGTGAAACACAAACTTCTCTGGACATGGCCTACTTTAGCTTGTGACTCTTTCCAGCTGGTTACAATATGAATGCTATTAACACTTGGTAGAGTTTATGGGTCTCACTAAGAATCATTCAGCATCTGTCATGTATAATTTAGAATCCATTACTTCCCTAAGAACACGCAACAAATGGAGACTTGAAGCTCAGGAGGATACTGAGATTGCAATTTTCATCCCCTTTTCAGAGTCACTATAGGAATAGTAGCTTGGCTTTAGCTCACTTATCCTGAAATCCATGTTCACACCAGAGATCTGAGCAGGATATGAAAAGCACATTTTAGGCTTATCTGGTGGCTCAGTGATAAAGAATCTGCCTGCCAGTGCAGGAGACATGGGTCCAATCCCTGATCTAGGAAAATCCCACATGCCACAGAGCAACTAAGCTCACATACCACAACTATTGAGGCTGGCTCTAGAACCCAGGAGCTGCAACTACTGAGGCCCACATGCCTTAAAGCCCATGCTCCACAACAAGAGAAGCCACCACAACGAGAAGCCCATACATTGCAACTAGAGAGTAGCTCCTGCTCACCACAACTAGAGGAAAACCCTGCACAGCAAAAAGACCCAGCACAGCCAAAAATAAGTAAATAAAATTATTTTAAGAAAAAGAAAAATGTATTTTGTGTTGGGCAGACCCTAGTACTGATGCCAAGCATTTCTCTTTCAACTTTACCAACATGCATTTTCTATCTCTCACTTATAAAAAGTGAGATGCAAAAGCACCATCCAAAGAGGAAAAAATTACCTAAAGGATAGACTGAGTTTTCCACTGGAAAAGAAAAATGATGCCATAAAAATCTAATATTTCTCATCATAAAAAAGTCAGACATTACACATTTCATGAAAGTCCTTATTTCACCTTCCTGTTTTGAAAGACATTTTTACTAGGTATAGAATTCATAGCTGACAGGTTTTTTTCTTTTGATCCTTTGAAGTTGTTCCACTGTCTCCCTGCATTGTGCCTAAGAAATCAGCTGTCATGCTTATCATTGTTCCTCTTATATGATGTGTGCTTTTTCTCTGACTGCTATAAGATTTTCTTTTCATCCCTGGTTTTAAGCAATTTTATATGACATACTTTGGATAAGATTTTTTCATCTTTCTTGTCCTTGCTGTTTGTTGAGCTCCTTGGAGCTACAAGGTTTAAACTTCACATCAAATTTTAAATTTTTTCAGCCACTATCTCCTAATTTTTTTTGCCACCCACTTTTCCACACTGAAATTATAAATATATTGAATTCTTTAAAGTTTTCCCATATATCATTCATGCTATTTATTTTTTTCCCAGTGTTTTTCCTATGTGCATTTTATTTCAAGTGAAGTGAAGTCACTCAGTCGTGTCTGACTCTTTGTGACCCCATGGACTATAGCCTGCCAGGCTCCTCCATCCATGGGATTTTCCAGGTAAGAAAACTGGAGTGGGTTGCCACTTCCTTCTCATCATTATCTCTTCAAGTTCACTAATCTTTTCCTTTGCAACATCTAATCTGCTATTAATACCATCCACTATATTACTTTCCCCACCCCTTGGTTTTATTTATTTATTTATTTTACTTTACAATACTGTATTGGTTTTGCCATACACCAACATGAATCCACCACAGGTGTACACGTGTTCCCCATTCTGAACCCCCCTCCCACCTCCCTCCCCATACCATCTCTCTGGGTCATCCCAGTGCACCAGCCCCAAGCATCCTGTATCCTGCATCGAACCTAGCCTGGCGATTCATTTCTCATAAGATATTATACATGTTTCAATGCCATTCTCCCAAATCATCCCACCCTCACCCTCTCCCACAGAGTCCAAAAGACTGTTCTATACATCAGTGTCTCTTTTGCTGTCTTGCATACAGG
>SJYQ01000535.1:684160-709774 GCA_006410935.1 Redunca redunca | reverse complement strand
TTAAAAAATTTTTTTAAGTTTAAAAAAAGAAGAAAAAGAAAAAAATTTTTAAAAAGAGAATGATCATAAAAATAGTAAAGATATATCTAGGACTTTCCCTGGTGTTGTTGTGGGCAGTGTGGGGTCAGTTCATTTTCAGATAGTTCCTTGGTGCGGCTTATATTTCTCAAGATCTATAGGCCCCTTCCTATGTAGTCGGTACTAACAACAGGGTTTTAATCTATTGCACCTGTCACTTCCAAGGCGGTTCCCTCTGTTTTAGCTTCTTCTGTCTGCTGGTCTCTTCAGTGTCTGATTTCCGCCCTGACACAAGGGGGGCGGTGGTGGATACTTTTTTTAGGCTCACTTGTTCAGTCGTGCTGTGGGGAGGAAGGGATGCTGCAAACAAATAACACTGGCATGTGCTCGCAGTGTCTCAGCCACACTAGGCCTGCCCCCGCTCATGGCACACACAGCTCAGGCTCTAGGTTGCTCTGCCAGGAACCGTCTTGAGGCTGGCCCCGGGCTGCATGCACCTCCCAGGTCTAAGCCGCTCAGGCTCAGGCACTCAGTTGGTCCTCAGAGGCACAGACTCGGTTGGGCCTGTGTTTTGTACCCTTCCCAGGTCCGAGTAGCTCAGGTGTTTGGTGAGCATGGTCGCTGCAACTTATCACCTCTCCCATCCCTGCTGCTCAGTTTTCTGGGTGTACAACTGGCGCACCTTCTCAGGCAGATGATGACTGTCCAGAACCCCAAGAAGTCTTAGTTAGCAAAGAAGCCTGTTTGCAGTTTGGTAGTTAATGTCTCTCTGGGGCTGCTACTGCCCCCTTCCAGCCCTTCCGGCCCTTCTGGCCCTTCCAGCCCTGGCTGCCTGTCACTGGAGGGGGATGGTCTGCAATCTGCTAATTCTGTTCCGTCCTTTGTTCTGTGCACGGTCCTGGTGGTGTCTTATGTTAGAGCTTTTCACTTGGTAGCTATCCCACAGTCTGGTTTGCCAGCCCAAGTTAGCTTGCTCTGGTTACCCTTGGGGCATTTGGGCTCGCTCCTTAAAAAGCAATACAGCCCACACCTCCCTGCCCAGCCCCCGCTTGGTAGTGGCTGATGCAGGCATCTGCGCTGCTGGGGGAGTTACCCTTGGGCTCATAATCTGTGGGTTTTAATTATTTATTTATTTTTCCTCCCTGTTATGTTGCCCTCTGTGCTTCCAAGGCTCGCCACTGACTCGGCAGTGAGAGTGTTTCCTGGTGTTTGGAAACTTCTCTCTTTTTAAGACTCCCTTCCCGGGATGGAGCTCCCTCCCTACCTCTTTTGTCTCTTTTTTTGTCTTTTATATTTTTTCCTACCTCTTTTCAAAGAAAATGAGCTGCTTTTCTGGGTGCCTGATGTCCTCTGCCGGCATTCAGAAGTTGTTTTGTGGAATTTACTTGGCGTTGAAATGTTCTTTTGATGAATTTGTGGTGGAGAACTGGTCTCCCCGTCCTATTCCTCCGCCATCTTAGGACCCCAATATATTACTTTTTAATCTCAGACATCATAGTATTAATTTTTAGAAGCTCAATTTGTTTTTTCAAATTTATCTTTCATTTCTCTAATAAACATGGGTAACACTAACTGTGTTACCTACAACAGATGCAACCACTGCAACTATTACAAAACAGCAAACCAGGTGGCCAAATGGAAAGAAGGATACACAGCAATTTCAGTGAAGAACTTGCATAAGGATATTTCATATTTATACTGAAATCTTTCTCCTGCTGAAATCATGACATCTTAAGCAAAGAGTGGTGTTTCCTCTCACACCATAGTATTTCTCAAACTTTCTCAATGATAAGAATATCTTGGAGTATTTGTTAAAACAGATTCCTACACTTCAGCTGAGTCTTACTGAATCAGTATTTCCTGGGGAAGAATTGGGTAATCTCTAGACTTGACTAGTTCTCATCATCATGGAAGTTTGAGAAACAGTATGTATGGATATGCAAATTGTTTCTTTCATAGAACCCGATCAGGAGCTAGGATTTCTGAACAAAATAAACAGAAATGTAGACTAAGTAACAACTACATACTCTAGAAAGGCTTCCTATGCCCATAATTACCTAAAGTTAAAAAAAAAAAAAACTTTCTCTTTCAATCATGGTTTTAACTTTAAAAGTTGTAGTTAATTAAGCACAAGTGCCAATTACTTTTGCTAGTACAGTGGACTGTTGACATTTATCTTTCTTGATTCTAACAACTTGTGAGTGGCTCAGAACATCTATCATTTGAAATGACCCATTTGTGAGTTTAAGGGACAACTGTTAGAACATCATACCTCTGTAAGTTGTAAATAGTGGGTGGACCTAGTTGACCATCACACGCTATTTTCCATTAGTAATCAAGATTCAGCAATTCATGTGAGTTAAACAAAAAAGTTCTTCCCCCGACCCGATCCCTTCTCCCAAGAAATGCAACTGCTAACTGCTGGTTTAGAAACAATGAGAAGAGATTAAGGGAATAACTTCTGGGCTTCTGTGGTGGCTCAGTGGTAAAGAATCCACCTGCCAGTACAGGAGATGTGGGTTCAATCCCCAGTCAGGTAAGATCCCACATGCCCATGGAGCAACTAAGCTTGAGTACCTCAACCACTGAGCTTGTGCTCTAAATCCTGGGAACCACAACTACTGAAGCCTGTGCATCCTAGAGCCTGTGCCCCACAACAAGAGAAGCCACCACAATGAGTAGCCCCTATACCACAATGAAGAGTAGCCCCTGCTCACTGAAACTAGAGAAAACCCCAAGCAGCAGCAAAGACCCAACACAGCCAAAAATAAACAAATAAATAGAAATTGTTTTTAAAATTTTAACAAAAAATAATAAAAATAAGTTTTATGGAAAAAGCCAACATGGTAGAATTTGAAAATGTGGTTCATTTATAAATTAATGTCTAGGGTGATACTCCCTAGGATGGGAGACTTTATCATAATTATATTTTTTAATGTTATAGAATGAGAAACTTCTAAGTGCAACTAGCAATTTTAAAAAAATCACTTTTTATTGATTTTAAATCACAGGTTTGTTTAACCTTTTTTCCCCCTTAGAATTCATTAGAATAATTTGTTCAACTGAACCAGGACTTCTGCACATCAAAACTGAGGTATTCTCATAAACAAACATAGCTGCAGTCCTCCTCAGGTGTCATCACTCTCAGGTGTCCAGAAACTCTTTCTTCTGCCAGAGGCTTTCATTTTCCAGCTGAGAACACTGCTAGAATACCAGTGACATTCAAAAACTCTTCCTAAGCAACTAAATCTCTCTTGGATTTCTCATTAAAAATTTACACAAGTAAATGACCTTGGGCAAGTCATTTCACTTCTCTAAGATACAGTGTTTNTACACAAGTAAATGACCTTGGGCAAGTCATTTCACATCTCTAAGATACAGTGTTTTATCCATAACAGAATGGGAAGAAGGGAGAAAAGAAATGGACTAGAACACAGTTACTAAGATAGGGCACTTATTTTATATTTATATTTAAAAGCACTAAAGCCAGAGTGAAATACCTTGTATTTTAATACTAGATTCTCCATTCACTGTCTAAGAATCTTTAGGAAATTTCCTTAATCTTTCTAAGCCTCTATTTCCTTTAAAAGAGATTATCCTAGTGTCTGCAAGACAAGATTGTTGTAAAGAACTAAATGAGTTAATTGGTGTAAAACAGTTAGCATAACACCTAGACCATGATTAGTCTTCAATCACTGTTACCTCTTATATTAACATATGACAATGAATTGCAGTACTAATAAAGGTAGTAATGGTGGTAGTAGCAAGCTGTTGAGAGTTTAGCTAAACTACTTCACAGTATGGCTGCCTTGGTATCCATTCTATGTGGTTAAGTGGTCTGAAGGGACCTTCAACTGGCACTAGCCATCTCAGGGAAGCACATGCCCTGGATAGCAATCTGCAGAGCCACAAGCAAATATGCGTTGCTGATATGCCTTCTCCAATGTCCCTATGTTCACCCCTTTGATAACACCCCCATATGTGCATACTCAGTTGCTCAGTCATGTCTGACTCTTTGTGACTCCATGGATCTGTAGCCCACCAGGCTCCTCTGTCCATGACATTTCCCAGGCAAGAATACTAGAGTGGGTTGCCATTTCCTTCTCCAGGGGATCTTTCCCACCCAGGGATCAAACCTCCATCTCTTGCATCTTCTACATTGGTAGGCAGGTTCTTGACCACTGCTTCACCTGGGAAACCCCAACACCCCATGGTGCTTACCAAAATTCTTCTCTTTTGGTTTGTATTGGCCAAATATGCCCTCACCCCCAAAAAGCAGTTCTTCTCTTTGTGTACCTCATTTCTTGAGGTGCATCTCATTGTTCTCCATCAGAGACCAAGAAGAGCTCCTGAGATATAAACTGTGGTACAGGTAGTCATTTAAGTTTGTTGATTTGGGTCCAACATTATAAGCTCCTTAATTTCTTACCAGCTCTGTCTGTTAATACAATTTAATGCCATTTAAAAAATGAAACTATTATCTCTAGCAGGTAGATTAATAGACAGCAAATCATTTAGTCTGGTGCTTATGCAAATGTTTTTGTCTTCCTCTGGACAGAGTGACAAGGAGGGCGAGTGGTGAGAGAGAGCTTGTTTTGATGATAATTCGACTGACTCTGTAGATCATCATAGTCCTCAAACCTGACTCACAAATTTAAAACTTGTAATCATAAATCACCCAAATCCAGGGCAATCATCCCCTCCTTGCTTTCTTCCTTTGCTCATTATACAAAGGTGTTTTTGCAGCATGGCAATCACCATCCAGTATCCAGAAACCCTGTAATGGGTTCCTTTGGAAATCTTCCAGGAAAAGATTATCTCCTTGTGGTAAAAAGAAAAAAATTCTACTCTGACTGACTGACTTCCAGGATCATGTTATCCTGGTTTGCAATAAAGATACGGATGTGCTGACCTTGAGGCAGGAGAAATGTGGCTTCCAGGCTAAGCATTTAAAAATGGCCTCCTGTTTATATTTCTTGAGGCAGGGGATAGATAAGCTCTAGGTTATTAGACATTTATAGCTAGTCTCTTGTTTATACTTTGAGATGGAAATAACAGAAACAGAGTAAATATCTGGACTTTGTCTCCTGTGGACACTTGGCAATGACACTAATGACAAGGGCAGAGAGGGGATAAAGTTGTTTGTGTAAAAGATCAAGAGGTCACATATTTCCCATCTTTGGGGCCAGGAAGACCTTCACTGCACATGCACAGAAACGCTTCTTAGAGGTCAAAAAGGGAGGCGATGCCAGGCCATAATAAAGTGCCCTAACTCCCCCAAAGGCCCTTGAACTGAAATCCATCTTTGCTGAAGGATGCGCACACATGTAGGAATGGTCTTGAAGCAAATCAGCCATGGGGTCAAAACAAAACAATTGGCCAGAGGAAAACAAAGACCTGTAAGACTGCCAGTTTATGAATGATTTAAACTTCCCCCAAAGACATAAACATCTCTCCAAGCTCACCCATGAGTCTGTCCACATGGACACCTTACTTTCCTCTCTACCTTCCATCTCCTTGTCAGAATTTTTTTTTTCAAGGCAAAAAAGAACTGGGTCCCAGATTCTAGCCGCAGGCCCTCATGGTTTAGTGGTTAGGACTTGGTGCTCTCACTGCCTTTCCCTTCAGGGAACTAAGGTCTTGTTTCAAGCTGCTGTTCCCTGCAAGCTACTGCTGTGTGTCTGGAATCAACTTCACTGAGCAACTCCCTACTGCTTTTACCTGCATTTTTAAGAGGAGAAAATAAGCAGGTTTGTAGCATATTTTCCACAGTGTCACTTAATGATATCACCCTCCTGGTTTGCATTGTTCTTTCACTAAAGAATTAAAGGGATGGAGAGAGAATAGCAGATTTGGAGCTAGACTACCTGCATCCACAAACTGCCTGTAGATGCTTATTACCTGTGTGACCTTAAGCAAAGTGATTAACCTTTTAAAACGGAAATGCCCCTGCTGGGTGCCACATTCCACCCATCAGAAATTCCCATCCTTCTTAATATCTCCAAAATACATCTTAACTCTATTTCCTTTTTCCTGTCTTCACAACCACCACTCTGGTGCACCCCTCCATCGCCTCTTTACTGGATTCTCTTAGCAGTTTCCACTCTGGCCTCCCACTTCCTCTCCTGAACTTCTAAGATCCAATTTCTACACAAAATGATCTTACACTCCTGCACCCAGTTCCAATGTGTAGGGGGTTTTCACCACCATACCACCAATCAGTTCTCCAATACCAGCTGAATATACTACAATTCAACTCAATTCTGACACTATCTACCTGAATACAGTGTTAGATCCCACAGGGATCTGACTCACTCTTACAAGACTAACTCCCCACCCCGAGAGGTCAGTCAATAGTTCAGGTTGTTGCCTCGCCTTCTGGTCAAATGGTTATACAGACTGGCAGTTCCCACGACTTCCTCCTTGGGTTAATTTTCTAAAGCAGTTCACAGAACTCTGAGACGCATGTTACTTACTAGATCACTTATTTATTATAAAAGGATATAACTCAGGAACAGCCAGATGGAGGAGATGCCTAAGGCAAAGAATGTAGGATGGAGCTAAGTTTCCAAGCCCTCCAGGGGACACTCACGCCAAAATGCCAATGTGTCCTGCAAATTATAAGCTCTCTAAACCCGGTCCTTTTGGGTTTTTATGGAAGCTTCATTTCATAGACACAGTTGATTAAATCATTGACTATTAGTAATTGAACTCTATCTCCAACTCCAGTTGAACTCCTCGCCATTCCTCAGAGGTCTGGGAGGGACTGAAAGTTCCAACTCTCTAATCATTTGGTTGGTTTCAGCGAGGACCCTTAGGTTCAGTCCAAATGTCTTCTCACTAACATAACAAAAGATAGCTTGATCTCTCTCACCCCTTAGTAAATTCCAATGGTTTTAGGAGTTCTGCTGCTGCTGTTGCTAAGTTGCTTCAGTTGTGTCTGCCTCTGTGCGACCCCAGAGATGGCAGCCCACCAGGCTCCCCCGCCCCTGGGATTCTCCAGGCAAGAACACTGGAGTGGGTTGCCATTTCCTTCTCCAATGCATGAAAGTGAAAAGTGAAAGTGAAGTCACTCAGTTGTGTCTGACTCTTCGCGACCCCATGGACTGCAGCCTACCAGGCTCCTCCATCCATGGGATTTTCCAGGCAAGAGTACTGGAATGGGGTGCCATTACCTTCTCCTCAGGAGCTCTGTACCTCCCAAAATGGGATGAAGACTAAATACATATTTCTTATTGTGTATCACAATATCACAGATCTTAAAACAAATCAGATCATATTTCTCCCCTGAATAAAACTACTTTTAGCTACTCATCTCCAAAACATCTTACCATGATTTCTGAGTCTCTGCTTCATCTGGCCCCTGCCTACCTTCTCCTTCCTTCTGCTTCCATCACACCAGTCTCCTCTCTGTTCATCAAAAACAGAAGCACAAGTCTTTTTGACCTTCATGCCTTTGAACCAGTTGGTGGGTCTGCATGGAATGCTTTCTCCAGATCTTAGGTGACTGTTCCTTTCTGTCCCCCACACTACTCAGGATAAATGTTGTTCTACACTATTTACAATAGCCAGGGCATGGAAACAACATAAGTGTCCGTCAACAGGTGAATGATAAAGATGTGGCACGTATGTATAATGGAGCATTACTCAGCCATAAAAAGGAATGAAATTAGGTCATTTGTAAAGAGATGTGGATGGAGCTAGGGTCTGTTATGCAGAGTGAAGCAAGTCAGAAGGAGAAAAACAAATATTGTATATTAATGCATGTATGTGGAATCTGGAAGAATGCACCTATTTGCAGGGAAGAAATAGTGATGCAGATGTAGAGAATGGATGCGTGGAGAACACAGGGGGCAAGCAGGGGAGGGTGGGATGAATTGGGAGATTCAGATTGGCATATATACACTACCATGTGTAAAATGGATAGCAAGTGGGAAGCTGCTGTATAGAACAAGGAGCTCGGTTTAGTGCTCTGTGATGACCTAGATGGATGAGATAAGGGGGGCCATGGAATGGTAGGGAGGTCCAAGAGGGAGGGGATATGTGTATACATATGGCTGATTCACTTCCTTGTACAGCAGAAACTAACACAACATTGTAAAGCTTCAAGAAATTCTAAATACTTCAATAAAAATAAACAATGTCACCTGTGAATAGTATTTTTTCATATCAATCTGTTGATTCCTCTCACAGAATTTATTACAAATTTTAAATATCTTTTTATTGTTGTCAGACTCTCCCACTAAACATACATGTCATGGGGGCAGGGATCAAGCATGTGTTAGTTACAAATGTATCTACTATGTAGCTTACTAGGCAGGGTCCTAAATGGCCCCCAAGATTCCTGTTCTCTGGGATACAAGACCTGTATAATCCCTTCCCATGAATCTAGGCAGATCTTAAGACTATGATGGGCCATCACTCTCATAAGAAGGTTACATATATGGGAATGAGGAAGACACTTTGTAGAGACAATAAAAATCCCTAATCAGTAGTTAATCAAAAGGGAGATCATCCCAGGTAGACTGACCTTCAATCAAGGGAGTCCTTAAATGATGTCAGAGAGATGAGAAGATGCAGTAGTTGCTTGTCTAGTGTCTAAGAGGTCAGCTTCCATATGGTAAGAGGAGACCATGTGGCAAGGATTTGAGGTTGGCCTCTAGGCCAAAGTGATCCCCAGCTAACAGCTAACAAAGCAGACTTCAGCCATACGGCCACCAAAAAAATGAGTTCTGTCGTCAACCAGTAAGCTTGGAAGAGCACAGCAAGCATCAGATGAGACTGAAGCCCCAGGGGACACCTAGATTTCAGCTAGACGAGACTCTGAGCAGAGAACAGAGCTAAGCCCAGATCACTGATTTACAGGAAGTGTGAAATAACAAGTGCGTTTGTTTAAGCCACTACGTTTGTGGTAACTTATGAAGTAGCTACAGAAAGCTGATACCAATAGCAAAGTTTGTCTGGCACACAGCAGGCCTGAAGTCATCACTACTGAATGAATGACTATCCAATTTTGCTTTTAAATGCTTCATGAAATTAGAGGGTATATTTAGACATGGCAAAGAAGGAAAATATGAGGAAATGAGCATGGGGAGGGGAAGATGTAAAAGGAAAGGAAGAAATCAAACATGGACAAATGCTCCATTGTTACTCCAAGGATGAGCACTGTCCTGACATCTGAGCGTATATAACCCATGACTTACTTGCCCCAATGTCCAGGATTTTTTGGAGAAGGAAATGATGGGGAAGTAGACATGGAAAGATAGATTTCTGCTCACTGTAAATTGAAGAGGGTTGTATTCCGAAGAACTAAACAGAAGAGATTCAATAATTCTAATCAAGGGTAGAAAAAAGGCAAATCTCATTCCTGGGATTTCCAGAAAGTCAAACAAAACAGAAACCCTCAAGTCAATACACAAAGCAGAGGCATCTCAGAGGGTTTCTCTTTGCTTTGATTTGTTTCTTCCTCTTTCCCAGAGGAAAGGAAACCTATTATCCACACCTTAATTACAGCAGCAAGCAGTACCTCCTAAGACGTACCAAGCTGCTCACAGAGGTCTCACAGTGTCCCAGCCTGTGTGACTGGAAGGGGAACTGCAGCAAGGTCGGGAGACATTGATTTTTCTCCCAGGCTCTGTACTCCTGGGCTGTGAGACCAAGTCCCTGCACTTCTGGATCCCAGAAGTGGTAAAAGGGGAACAATAATTCATGCTATCCATCATCACTCAGGGATTAGCATGAAAGGAAAGAAAGTGAAGTCACTCAGTCGTGTCCGACTCTTTGCGACCCCATGGATTGTAGCCTACCAGACTCCTCCCTCCATGGGATTATCCAGGCAAGAGTACTGGAGTGGGTTGCCATTTCATGAGGGTCACATAAATACAGAGATGGTGTCTGGAGCTGTGCAAATGTGCAACTTATCAAAAGCCAGCCACATAGAGGAATCAGTAAACTGTTTACTGGCAGAGATCTTGTCTTCCTTTTTTTTTTTTTTGTCTTCTGCTCAGCAGCCAGTAAAGAGCTCTGGACCCCAGAAATCATCAATCTTCCAAGGCTATTGCTGAAGGACTGAATCCCGCAGTCCTCTCAGGGGTCTCACACATTAAGATGATGCACGGCAGCTATTGTTTTACCAACAGGGCACTGGGATCCATAGGCTGTTTTCCAGACTAGATTTATTTCTATTTCTGATGCTAAATTTGACTTGTTATCTACACAACAAGTATTGCTGAGCACCTTCTCAATGTCTGGCTGTACACATTAGGCAAAGCATAGCCAATGAAACAAATCCCTCACTTTCATGAAGTTTGCAGCGTCCTCTAAAGATAATCTTTGCCTACCACACTCCTCCTCAGCTTAAACCCACCTACACACACCTCTGAATCTTTTAATCATACCACTGTGTTGAGACACCTCCTTCATGAGGACTTCCCTCAGTCTCCCAGCTGGAAGTTGCCCTCAGAATATCCATGCACACAAGTCGAGGCAGGAGCTCACCATGAGGTGTCTTGCTATATGTACTTCTCTACTTCAAGCAGCTTTAAGGTAAAGATGGCACTTTGATCTTCTTGGGTCATCACACACATTTTTGTATAACATCTCACCCAAAGGTCATGAATGCCCATCAATGTTAGTGGTTCTCAATTACATGTGTCTCATATAATTTGCTTTTGAGATAGATAGACAAACATATCTACATAGAGAGAGATATTAAGTTTACAGATACTTTTACTTTTAAAAGTACCTACAAGAGTCAAATTCATAGAGTCAGAAAGTACACTCATAGATGTCAGGGGCCATGGGATAAGGGAAGGGTAGAGGGGTGAGGAAGGAAAGGGTAGAGTGTGGGGTGGTGGGATGGGGACTTAGTGGGTTTAACAGAGACAGAGTTTCAGCTTAGAAAAGTGAAACATTCGCAAGATTATGGATGATGGTGAAAGTTACACAAAACAGTGTGAATATAATTAGTGCCACTGAAATATACACTGAAATATGGTTAAATAGTGTGCTTTATATTATGTGACTTTTTACAACAAGTAAATTGCAACATATTTAAAGTTATTCTTATAATCGTAGTACCCTGACTCAAGTCACTTTGAGTGCTCTCTTGAATGGGAGAGCAAGAGATGGAGTCATCACTTGGGGATTAGTAATCATGTGTGACTTGAAGACATCCATGGGAGTCTGTCACAGACATGACCGTTACCCATGATTTGAATTGTATAATCAAACAAACAAAATAAACAAATATGGAGAATTGATTTTTAAGACATTTTAAAAAGATTTTATAAGTAATACAAGGATATGTGTATATATGTGTGTTACATATATATATAATAAGTAGAAAGTAAAAATCTCCTCCTTCTAAACTGACTGTCCATAGCTAACTGCTGCTAATAAGTTTGCACATGGCCTCCCAGATTTTTTACTCTACAGTAAGTCCCCTACATATGAACAAGTTCTATTCTAAGAGCAAGTTCATTAGTCCAACTTGTTAACAAGTCTGACAAAGTTAGCCTAGGTACCCAACTAACACAATCAGCTATACAGTGTTGTACTGTAATAGATTTATGATACTTTTCATACAAATAATATATTAAAGAACAAACACACAAAAATAAAGAAAATATTTTTAATCTTATAATATAGTACCTTGATAAGTACAGTACAACAGCGGGCATACAGCAGGTGGCATCGAGTGAACAGGCAAGAAGAGTTACTGACTGGAGGAGGGAGAGGAGGTGCAAGATGGTAGAGGAGAAGGATCCTCATCTATAGGAGATGGAGGGAGAGCTGCAATTTCACTCATTCCTGACATTGATAGAACGCATGTTTTCATCTTTGAAAGTTCACAACTTGATGGCTTGTACGTAGGAGATTTACTATACCCCTATATTCATTGTTATATTCCATTGCTGAGTCACACTTTAAAGTTCTGCTCAAATCTATATAAGGCCAACAGTATTCCACTGTATGGATGAACTATCATTTGTTCAGCCAATCCTCTTTGGTTGGATACTTAGGTTGTTTCCAATTTTTTATTAACACAAACAAGGCTGTAATGAACATTCTAATATGCAGGGTTTCTAAGACAATGTGACAATTTTTTGAGGGCAGATTCCTTGTCACTTGACAATATCTAAATTTGAAGTGTATCTCCTTTTTGACCCGATAACACAACTTTGGGGCTAATTTTTAACAGATTGTCATCTCAGCATTGTGTAGTGCTCCCTCCCTTCAACCCCTATTCTTCTACAATAGCTTTAAAGCATTGAAGAGGCAGAAGAAAAGTGTTTAGGTGATGCTTTCAGGAGGCATATTGATATCTATTGCATTCAGTAACCAAGGAATGGGGGCAATCATTGGATCTACCAAAGACAGAGAGTCAAATTTCAATGATTAGACTTCCCTGGTGGTCCAGCAGTTAAGAATCCACCTGCCAATGCAGGGGACAGGGGTTGATTCCTAGCTTGGAAAGATCCCACGTGCTGCAGGGCAACTAAACCGGTGCACCACAACTACTGAAACCCACACTCCATAGCCATGCTCCACAACAAGAGAAGCCACTGCAATGAGAAGCCTGGGCACCACAACTAGAGAGTAGCCTCTCTTTGCTGCCTAAAAGAGAAAGCCCATGTGTGGCAATGAAGACCCAGTGCCACCAAAAATAAATAAACCTCAATGATTAGACATAGCAGCCCATCATACACAGGTTTCTGGGAAGTCTGACCTAGGGACACTTCACTAGTTTGACAGATTTGGAGTCTGCCTGTCTTAAAGTCAGAAATTGATATATAAACAGTATGAGACTGGGAAGTCTCTTATTGGTCCTCCTCCACTGTCCATCATCTTTATCTCAGACCCAGCCAGTGATACTTTTGGATCCGATACACCATATTCTCCAAACCTTTTGGATTACATTCCCCTTACAGGCTCCAAGTGGACTATAAACATGGAAAGAGAATACAGGCAGACAAATCTTTCATTTCCTTTCATGCAAAAGCCTTCAAGTTGGGGAGAATTCAAAGAACTTCCCCAGTTTCTCCATCCCTGCTACAAGTGCAGGAAACAGTGCTTCAGAACAGATCTGTGTTCATTAAACCACTCACTAAAAGTGACTCTATAAAATACAATGGAAGGCTTCTATGAAGCCAGGATATTCTTAGAACACCACTTGGCTGAGCTTAGAGAGGGAATGATCAACCACAAAACTGTCATCAGTTTTCAGCATGAAGCAATAGATAAAGGAGGCTTCTATTGCATCAGAATCTGCTGGCCTACCAAGAGAATCAAAATAAGGAATTTGCAGAGTTGAAATTCCTTCTGCAGTATAAAGCCACCTATAGGGTCTAGCTCAATGGTTATAGACTGAGTACTTTCAAATCTGCAATATGATGCTGAATCAGTTCAAGGAAGACTCTTTAATTCCCAAGCATGGATGCTCCAAATCAAAATAGAGAAATAGACAAATCCCACTCAACTCCTAACTTCTCACTGGAGTTGACTCTGAGTGGCAGCTCATATGGGAAAATAAATCAACTCATCAAACTACTAGGGGAAAAACAACAGTCTACAATGTCAAACTGACCCATAACCATCTTTCCCACCAATTCCACCAAGATGGTAGTCTAGTCTATTGTGAGTACAAAATAGATAAAATATTAACCTTCATCCACTGCAGCTAAGCAGTGAAGAGGGAGGTTTAATAGTGTTACACAGGAAGTGGCACAGTGGGGAATCCTTTTCAGCTGGGACACACTGAAAATGATCTTTCCTGCCTACAAAGAATAGAAATGAAAATCCCTCCTCCTTCCACCAAAATTCAAAAAGAATACAGAGGCAGCAGTAGGTGAGACACAGAATATTGCATAGAAATAGAGAAGTTATTTCTGGGTAATTGGCAGCAGACAAGTTGCAGAGCACATGGGAGGAAGGATCTCCATAGCAACGCAGTTGATGATGGCTCCATATTTAAACTAAATGTTGAAGCTTTACACTTTCAGAGACTGAGGATTTCCTGTAATTTCTGGTAATAAGTTTTCTCTAACTCAGGGAAGCAAGCGTTCCAGAAGAGGACTGCATAAAGCAAGAAGAACACAAGATATGCAGAAAATAATTCATGGATCTTAGAGGTTCTATAGAAGAAAAAAATCCGGACCAATGAGAATAGAGTCACTGACTAAAGCTTTCAGGAATTCCTAGTTAGGACCAATTGGATATGAATTACAAGTTTTATTGTACATTGTTTTTAATTTCTTATATATGATTATATTTGTGTTAAGTGTACAATAAAATTATACATATATTCTGTAGCACCGTTTATTTACTTTCAGTGAGTACTGCTTTTCCTTTATAGAGGTCTGTGTTATAGAGGGATAGGACCCATCTCATTCAAGATTTGGCGTCTATGGTAGGCTCACATTGATAGCACCCGTTAGAATTCTTTATAAGACAAAGCTTAGACTATCTGTGAGTAGACAACATTCTCCTTCCATCACAAAAGTACATCAGGGACAACCTTGTTCTTCATGTTTACTTTGATCTATTCTCCACTGTTTGAAAATATGATTGTGAAATTGAGGCATAATAGTCATCTTGTTGCCCCATCGGTTCATCTCCTTCGTTTCATCTCCTTCGTTTCTCTTCTAAGACTGAGGAAATCGAAAGTTGGCTATTGTGACCTCCAGAAATCCATTCTAATGCCACGCGTGACACCCAGTGACACTGCCTGCCCCTTTGTCCCACTGGCCATGCCACTTCTACTAATCAATGCTTAGTTAAACAAGTTAGGTTAGTTAAGGATCCAATAAAATGAACTCTGTCTTTTAGTGCCCAGTCTTAAACTTTTACTACTCCCCAAAGTACTAACAGTTTTAACAAGAGAAGAAAGTCATTAGCCAAAGAAATTCGGATATCAGTAAACTGTTAGGGTCTTTTGGTCAATATAAATGGATATTACAGGTATTCATACAATTAAACAGCAATGATTTTAAAAATCTGACCCTGTTCTTATGGTTAATTTTCTACCACCTGATAAAACAATGGAAACTACCCCTAACACAAGAAAGAAAATTCTTAAAGCGTTTATTATTCTTTGTATTATTTGACCCAGAATTTCCACTATTGGTTATTCATACTAAGTCAGCCAAAATATGAAAAGATTTTTAGCATTGTTAATCACAGTGCCATTTTAATAGCTAAAAATTGGAAATAATTTAAATGTCCAGTAATAGGAGAGTGATTAAGTAAATTATGATACATTCACTTATGATGAGATAATACGTTAAAATATTAATCTTTGTGTTTTCTTTTCTGTGCTCCATTATACATGACTCTTCTCCTAGTTAATCAGAGGCATTCAAAGGAAACTGGGATTGTTATCATGAGAATGGAGAGAAAGAAACAAGCCATATCCAGTCTAACTTCCCAAAAAAGCCTTGATAATCACATACAATGGTCTTTGGGGAAAGTTGACTGATGAAGTTTATGCAACAATAATTGGCTGGAAAGAAAAGGGTAGGCAATCATGCCTCTCATCTTTGTTCCTGGTTGGGCAAAGGGATAAGACCTGCTCTTGGAGGGTGGATGTTGCCTAAGACTAGGAAAGGAGGGATGGACCCCAGGGGATCACATGAAGAGATGGCAGCATCACGAGATAGCCCCAATAACCCCATTAGAGGAAGCTCATATTGGGGCTGATGCTGAGAGTCCAGTGATCGGTCCTCAGTGGGAGGACTCATAAGGGCTTTCCCACAGTAGCCACCTGCAGATCTCCAATTGTATTCTGGCAATTTGCCCTTGAGTCTTTGAAGCTCTCCAAACTACACCATGTGGGCTAGCACCTTTCAGAATACTCATGAGCCCCGTAACTAGAATCCTCTATGTACAGAGACCAATGGGAAGATACCAAGGAAAACTCTAGCACTAACAGAGTGGGCCTGGAGGATACTGAAATCCAGCGACCCCTTTACACACACAATGATAATAGCAACAACTGCCAATGAATACCTGCTAAGCACAATTTATTAGTATCAAATTCCAACAGTCCTTTCTGTGAGGTAGATACTCTTATTAGCCCATTTTACAGATGAGGAAATGAAAGGGAAGAGATGGTCAGTTTCTTGCTCATGACCACACAGCTAATAAGTGGTGGATTTGGAATTCAAACTTAAGATAGTATGGCCCTGGAGCCGTATGAAAATGGTGTACAACTTCCCATGGACTGCCATTAAAAATAATGTTTCTAGATGTATGTAAACCAAATTATTATACTATATATGTTAAACTTATACAGTGCTGTATGTCAATTATACCTCAATAAAACTGGGGTGGGGGGGAAGAAGCTAAAGAAAAAGAAAATAATGTTTCTACCAAGTTTATAACAACACAGAGGAAGTTTGTGTTATTATCTTCAGTGAATTGACCAGAATTCAATAATACACTACAATGTGATATACGTAGAAAAAAGCAAACACCAAAACATTAATAAATGACTGTGGACGGTAGGAGAATTATGAGCTATTTCTTGTTTATTTTTCTGTATCGCAAATTTTCTCTATAATGAGCATGCATTATATTCAAACTTGAAGAAGAGACTCCCTTTTAGTACTTCTTGAACTTTTCCAGCATGCGCATACACATGCACACATTTCTGAGTTATAAACTCCAATTCTTTGAAGATATCATATATTTTGGCAATAGTCAGAGAAGCCGCAGGGCACATTTCAAACCAGAGGAATGCAAAAGTACTTTAACACTCTGCAGAAAAAGCAGAGAATAGCAATTATGCTAAATTTATCTTCTCCATGACTTTGATAGGAAGGACAGGGTCACCAATAATGGAGATGGGGTCAGCAAGAGTTGTCACATCCAAGCAGCTGTAACATCTGTCTACATTCTTATAGCTTGGGATGGTCTTGATAAACCAGCATTCACAAATAGAACAGAAGGAATTCAGCCTCAAAGTTCCCATTTTCAATCTTTATGCGATGTTTTTGGATAAATGCATATGCTTGGTTTTCACTTGGGTAAATTTGTCAATCATGTCCTTTATGGATTGTGCTTTTTAGGCCTTGTTTAAGAAATCTTCCCATATCTTAAGTTCATGAAAACATCCATAAACATTCTCTTCTGAAAAGCTTTCTAGGGAATTCTGTGATGGATCCAGTGGTTAGGACTCCACATTTTCACTGCTGAGGGTGCAGTTTCAGTCCCGGTTGGAGAACTAAGATCCTGCAGGCCATGTAAGATCAACAAAAGTAAATAAATAAATAAATAAATAAATAAATAATTTTCCTAGTTTCCCTTGTACATTTGGATGTTTAATAAATTTGTTATTCATATTTGTGTACAATGTGAGGTAGGAGTCCAATCACATGTCTTTCCATATAAATAACAAATGTCTCAGCAACATTAATGAAAACATCCACTTTTTCTCCACTGATATGCAAAACCACTTCTATCCTGTGGGCTCTTCATTTTGTTCTATTGATCTCTTTGTCTATAGCTATGCCAATATCATGCTGATTTTGTTACTGTAGATTTATAATAAGTTTTGAGTTATGAAGGCAACATTAGAACTTGAAAAGAAGTATCATGCTGAGAACTGCATAGTGAATTCAATATGGAACTCCAGTATCCAAGAAATACACAAAAACCCCCAAATAAAACTGGTGGATATTTGTGCCCCATTGTTGGAGTTGGTTTGTCTTGTGTTTGTTTATTTGTAGTTTTTACCCTTATCCTACCCCTACCATGCAAATGTGCAACTAATATGGATTCATGGATTTGCCATATACCAGATTCACTGGGATAAAAATAGAAAATGAGAGAACTGAAGATAAACAGCACTCTTGGGTGAAATAACAGAATTAAGTAACTATCAGGGCTTCAATCTGACATTGTCCAAGGCACAAGAGAATTCTTGGCAGTGTTAACATCTCGATGTTCAGAATTCTGATAGGTTTGATTAGACTAATTTAGGCATGTGGAGAAATTACTTTACCACCAGTATTATGGAGACTGCCAAGCCACTCTCAAGGCTGGCATGCTCTGAATTTGGCACCATAGCAGATAAAATATCTCCCTGGATCTTCTTCTTATTGCTATTCACCAAGCAGCACTACATGCCCCTGCTTCTAATAGACAGAGCCTAGAATGGTCTATTAATTTAAGAAATGGAGAGCCAAAGTTATTTTTCAAACATGTACATTCACCTCCAAGTTGCATTCAAATAAGGCTTGAGCGAACAATGAACAAACAACATCTTTAGACCCTGCTGTTGGTGCTTTTCTCAGGTATACTTGACTTCCGTATGGTAACACCAAGGTCACTCCTAATTCCATAATCGAAACGTTTTGACTATTTCCATGAATAGTCAAAACATTTTCTCTTATCAAAGTTTGCCCCTACATGCCTAAGACGCAATGCACAGCCTCAGCAGCGGGTAAATTAAGCTCCTGGAGACTCACTAGGCAATGACCTAAGAACAAAGAAGTTATACATGAGCTCGCTGTGCCCTGCTTACCTCTTTCACTTTGAAGTAGTTTTGTTCTGGGGAATTTTCTGGGAAAGAGCTGGTTAGGCCTTAAAAAACAATTGTTTATTTTTTTTTTTTTAAGGATTTTAAAATTCTTATTTATTATTTTCATCTACTTTATTTTTTAAATTGAAGTATAGTTGATTCACAATATGGTTAATTTCAGATGTACAACATAGTACTTCAGTATTTCGTAGATTATATTGCATTATAGATAATTACAAAATATAGGGTAAAATTCCCGATGCTATACATTAAATTTTTGTTGCTCATCTTTTTAACGTATAGTAGTAGTATGTGTCTGTTAATTCCACACTCCTAATTTGTCCCTCCTTCTCTCCTCTCCCACTTGACAAACATAAATTTGTTTTCCATATCTGTATCTTTCTGCTTTATATATAGATCCATTTGTATTACTTTTCAGATTCCACACACAGGTGATACAGAATTTGGCTTTGTCTGACACTTTTTACTAAGCACAGTATTCTCTAAGTCTACCTAAATAAAAAGGTTAAGAATCTGCGAACTCAAACGTACTCATCACAACTTATCTTTCACAACATATTCACATGGGGGAATTTAGTATGGATTATTCAATTATTCATACAAAATATAAATATGAAGCAGATTTATTCACTACTCTATAATGAACCGGTCTGGGCCTCTCTCCAGAAAACTTGCATGTGGAGGTGATGTTCAGAGCCTCAGACCATCCATCACACTTACTACTTATCCAGCTAGCCATTTAGTCTACAGAGAAAAGGATAAGAATGTTCTAACAAGCACCGAGGCGAATTGGTCACTATACTCATTTCCATCATTACCTTCTGTTCAGTTCAGTGCAGTGCAGTGCAGTCGCTCAGTCATGTCCAACTCTTTGCGACCCCATGGACAGCAACACACCAGGATTCCCTGTCCATCACCAACCCCCAGAACTTGCTCAAACTCATGTCAGTTATGCCATCCAACCATCTCATTCTCTGTCATCCCCCTCTCCTCCTGCCTTCAATCTTCCCCAGCATCAGGGTCTTTTCCAATAAGTCAGTTCTTTGCATCAGGTAGCCAAAGAATTGGAGTTTCAGCTTCAGCATCGGTCTTTCCAATGAATATTCAGGATTGATTTCCCTTAGGATGGACTGCTTGGATCTCCTTGTTGTCCAAGGGACTCTCAAGAGTCTTCTCCAACACCACCACGGTTCAAAAGCATCAATTCTTTGGTGCTCAGTTTTCTTTATAGCCCAGCTCTCACATCCATACGTGACTCCTGGAAAAACCAACACTTTAACTAGATGGACTTTTGTTGGCAAGGTCAAGTCTCTGCTTTTCAATATGCTATCTAGGTTGGTCATAAGTTTTCTTCCAAGGAGTAAGCATCTTTTAATTTCATGGCTGCAGCCACCATCTGCAGCGATTTTGGAGNGCCAAAATAAAGTCTGTCACTGTTTCCATTGTTTCCCCATCTATTTGCCATGAAATGATGGGACTGGATGCCATGATCTTAGTTTTCTGAATGTTGAGTTTTAAGCCAACTTTTTCACTCTCCTCTTTCACTTTCAACAAGAGGCTCCTTAGTTCTTCTTTGCTTTCTGCCATAAGGGTGGTGTCATCTGCATATCTGAGGTTATTGATATTTCTCCTGGCAATCTTGATTCCAGTTTGTGCTTCATCCAGCTTGACATTACACATGATGTACTCTGCATAGATGTTAAATAAGCAGGGTGACAATAGGCAGCCTTGACATGCTCCTCTCCCGATTTGGAACCAGTCTGTTGTTCCATGTCTGGCTCTAACTGTTGCAATGAAACAGTGCCATTTGCAGACATGGATAGACCTAGAGACTGTCATACAGAATGAGGTAAATCAGAAAGAGAAAAACCAATATCACATAATACCACTTGTATATGGAATCTAGAAAAATGGTATGGATGAACTTCTTTGCAACACAGAAACAGAGTTACAGATACAGAAAACAAACTTATGGACACCAAAAGGGGGAAGGTGGGTAGTGGGATGAATTGAAAGACTGGGACTAACATATATACACTATTGACATTATATTTAAAATAGATAAATCTAATGAGAATCTACTGTATAGCACAGAAAACTCTACGTAGAGCTCTATGGTGACCTAAACGGGAAGGAAACCTAAAAAAGAGGGGATATATGTATACATATAACTGATTCATTTTGCTTTACAGTAGAAACTAATGCAGCATTGTAAAACAACTATACTCCAATAAAACTTTTAAACAATAAAAAGTAAATAAAGCACTTGTGGTGGACAATTTTGATGCCCCACACAGACCTGTTTTCACAGGCCATGTCCCATAGCTGCTAGGAATGCTGATTGATGATGACTCACAGTTGATCCCTGCTGGTTCCCTGGCCTCAAGGAGGGATCAATTCTGACACAACTTGCTTGCTCCAGAGCTTTCCTTGAGATTAAGCTAAAGCTAGACTCCATTTGGGACCCACCTTTGATAAATTCTTTTCCCTCCCCTTTTATTCTCTTTCTCCTGAGAGCACTCTTTGAATAAGTCACTTGCATAAGAATCTCTGAAATGGCTTTATTTCTGGGGAATTTAGCCAAAGACAGTATGACAGAAAGAAAAATCAGGTTGTACAAAATACGAAGAATATAAATTCATGTATATGTTGTGTTCACATCAGAGGCAACAATGATTTTTTTCTTTGAAAATAGATACATCCCCACTCTTAAAAACCTTTCATGGGACTTCCCTGGTCCAGTGGTGAAGAATCTGCCTTTCAGTGGAGAGGACGTGGGTTCAGTCCCTGGTCGGGGACATAAGACCCCACATGCCCCAGGGCAACCAAGCCCAAGAGCCACAACTGCTAAGCCTGCGTGCAGCAACTGGAGAGAAGCCTTGAGCTGCAGGAAGACCCTTTGTGCTGCAACTAAGACCTAAGACAGCCAAATAAATAAATAGGTGTCTTTAATGTTAAAAGAAATAATAATATGTAAGATATTAACTTAACTTTTTTTTTAAGCCTTTCATGATTTTCCTTTGTTCTCCAGATAAAGACTGAATCCCTTAGCAAGTTTAACAAGAGACCCTGCACAGCCTGGCTTCCGCACACCCCATCAACCTCAGCTTCACACGGCGCTCCTTGTTCTTTCCACACCAGCCACACTGGCCTAATTTTGAGTTTCTTTTCCTCCCCACACCCCGTTCTGCTGTAGGACCTCTGCTCATGCTTTTCCCTGGAATGTTCTTCCCTCCATTCTTTGCCAATTGACTTCTGCTCCTTCTTCTGACATCCCCTCCAACATTACTTTGACCAGAACAAACACTCCTATACCAAGTTCTCATAATTCCACAGGTTTATATTCCTTTTTAAAAAAATTATTGTTTTGGCTGTGCAGCGTCTTCATGTTGCACGTGGGCTTGCAGCAAGTGGGGGATACTCTTCCTTGAGGTGCAGAGGCTTCTATTGAGGGGGCTTCTTTTGCTATAGAGCACAAGTTCTAGTCTTCAGCAGTTGCAGTTCAAGGGCTCTAGAGCACAGGCTCAGCAGTCCTGGTGCACAGGCATAGTTGCCCCGCGACATGTGGGGTCTTCCCTAATCAGGGATTGAACCCATATAACCTGCATGGGCAGATGGATTCTTTACCACTGGACCACAGACTTATTTTCTATAGTACATCTGAAAATTGCAACTGTGAGGCTTATTTGTATAATTCTTTCATTAACTGCTGCCTAAATATTAGAAGCCCCTGTAGAAGCCAATGGTGCTTGATTTCACTCATTCCCCTCTGTCCAGAGCCTGGGACAGCGTTTCCCACATTCCAAGTGCTTGATAAATGTGTGCTGAATAAACAGATCTTGGTTAAAATGAACCTAACCAGCTGGAATTCAATGCTAAATTTCACTCTGGCCTGCTTAAAATTCAAACAAAAAAGGAAAAACAAACAGTTTTTTTAATTTTCACTATCTATAGACAAAATAAAGTACATTAGTTATTCATGAGACACCTCATCTCTGATACTGAAACCAGAGAGAATGTTTCACACTATGTGCTCATTGAACAATGATTTTCATGGAAACGTCTTCAAAACCATCCCCACAACTGATGAAATAATGAATTTAAGCTGGTTGTTTCCTTCATTCACTCAGAACATATTTATTAAGAACCTATTATGTTCCAGGCACTGTATTATATCCTGGGGAGTAGAAACAATGGTAAATAAAATAGATAAAAATTCCTGCTTTCATGGAGCTTAGCTTCTCATGAGAGATTCAGACAAAATTTCACAAAACACAGTAATAAATGCAAGTACTGTGAAGCAGTCATAAAATAAATGCAAGTGCTGTGAAACAGTCATAAAATACAGTGATAGATGATTTAACCTAGACCAGGGGGTTGCTTGACTTTAGATCTGAAGGTTGAATTGGCTTGCCCTGGGCAAAGAGACGGAGGTGTTGCCAGAAGGTACAACCAATGAAACTGCCCCATGGAACAAAGTTGTTTTGGTAAGTTAGAACCACTGTGGCTAAAAGGAGGGTTGGGAGGAGGTAGTCTAGTGGAAGAAGAGGCTGAGGAGATAGAAAAGAGTCAAACAATGGACCAATTTCTCTTAAGATCAATGAGGAGATACTGAAGGATTTTTAGCAAGTGGACGAGACAATAAACAGAACATCATGTGAAATGCCAAGCTGGATGAAGCACAAACTGGAATCAAGACCGCTGGGAGAAATATCAATAACCTCAGATATGCAGATGATACCACCCTTACAGCAGAAAGCGAAGAAGAACTAAAGAGCCTCTTGATGAAAGTGAAAGAGGAGAGTAAAAAAGTTGGCTTAAAATTCAACATTCAAAAAATTAAGATTATGGCATCTGGTCCCATCACTTCATGGGAAATAGATGGGGAAACAATGTAAACAGTGACAGACTCTATATTTTGGGGGCTCCAAAATCACTGCAGATGGTGACTGCAGCCATGAAATTAAAAGATGCTTGCTCCTTGGAAGAAAAGCTATGACCAACCTAGACAGCATATTAAAAAGCAGAGACATTACTTTGCCAACAAAGGTCCATCTAGTCAAGGCTATTGTTTTTCCAGTGGTCATGTATGGATGTTGGAGTTGGACTATAAAGAAAGCTGAGCACTGAAAAACTGATGCTTTTGAACTGCAATTTTGGAGAAGACTCTTGAGGGCCCCTTGGACTGCAAGGAAATCAGTCCTGAATATTCATTGGAAGGACTGATGCTGAAGTTGAAACTCCAATACTATAGCTACCTGATGTGAAAAACTGACTCCTTGGAAAAGACCCTGATGCTAGGAAAGACTGAAGGTAGAAGAAGGGGATGACAGAGGATGAGATGTCTGGATGGCATCACTGACTTGATGCACATGAGTTTGAGCAAGCTCTGGAAGTTGGTGATGGACAGAGAAGCCTGTTGTGCTGCAGTCCATGGGGTTGCAAAGAGTCGGACACGACTGAGGAACTGAACTGAACTGAGACAATCAGACTTTCATTTTGAAAAAAATCCTTTGGTATCTAAGGGAGAACAAATTATATGGAATTCCCTGGGTGGCTCAGTGATAAAGAATCCGTCTGCCAGTGCAGGAGAAACCAGTTCCATCCCTAGGTGGGGAAGATTTTCTGGAGAAGAAAATGACAACCCATTCTAGTATTTTTATCTGGGAAATCCCATGGACAGAAGAGCCTGGTGGGCTATAGTCCTTGGGGCACAAAAGAGTTGGACATGACTTAGCGACTAAACAGCAACAACAGAAAATATGGGAAGATCAATGGCGCTGGAAGTTAAGGTTAGGTACTGTAACAACCTAGATGATAAATAAAGGCATTTTTTCCTACAGTATTGACAGGAATATGGAAGGAAAGGAACATATTAATATTTGATGAATTTGGATATCATAGAACCAAAACGATTTTCCCCGAAGGCAAAAGAATGTGTACCAGGCACACATTTCTCTGATAAACTGGATTCAATAAATTTTAGAGAATCTAAAAACTGGGTTGGTAATCCTTTTAAAAAGTTCACTTCAGTTCAATTCAGTCACTCAGTCATGTCTGACTCTTTGCAACCCCGTGAATCGCAGCACACCAGGCCTCCCTGTCAACCACCAACTCCCAGAGTTCACCCAAACCCATGTCCATCGAGGCAGTGATGCCATCCAACCATCTCACCCTCTGTCGTCCCCTTCTCTTCCTGCCCTCAATCTTTCCCAGCATCAGGGTCTTTTCCAACGAGTCAGCTCTTCGCACCAGGTGGCCAAAGTACTGGAGTTTCAGCTTCAACATCAGTCCTTCCAATGAACACCCAGGACTGATCTCCTTTAGGATGGACTGGTTGGATCTCTTTGCAGTCCAAGGGACCCTCAACAGTCTTCTCCAACACCACAGTTCAAAGGCATCAATTCTTTGGCACTCAGCTTTCTTCACAGTCCAACTCTCACATCCATACATGACCACTGGAAAAACAATAGCCTTGACTAGACGGATCTTCATTGGCAAAGTAATGTCTCTGCTTTTTAATATGCTGTCTAGGTTGGTCATAACTTTCCTTCCAAGGAGTAAGTGTCTTTTAATCACATGGCTGCAATCACCATCTACAGTGATTTTGGAGTCCAGAAAATAAAGTCAGCCACTTTTCCACTGTTTCCCCATCTATTTCCCATGAAGTGATGGGACCAGATGCCATGATCTTCGTTTTCTGAATGTTGAGCTTTAAGCCAACTTTTTCACTCTCTTCTTTCACTTTCATCAAGAGGCTCTTTAGTTCTTCTTCACTTTCTGCCATAAGGGTTGTGTCATCTGCATATCTGAGTTTATTGATATTTCTCCCTGCAATCTTGATTCCAGCTTGTGCTTCCTCCAGCCCAGCATTTCTCATGATGTACTCTGCATAGAAGTTAAATAAGCAGAGTGACAATATACAGCCTTGACATACTCCTTTTCCTTTTTGGAACCAGTCTGTTGTTCCATGTCCAGTTCTAACTGTTGCTTTCTGACCTGCATACAGGTTTCTCAAGAGGCAGGTCAGGTGGTCTGGTATTCCCATCTCT